>JAGDQP010003986.1:35097-89027 GCA_022664845.1 Lepisma saccharinum | reverse complement strand
ATGGATGGGCTGCTCACCAACCCGCATTAGCTGACAGCGTGGTGAGTCAAATGTCAGCACCCCTCCTTTCTTTACATATGATGGTACAAGCAAGGAAACAGCCTCGGAGGACCTTATTGCCCGGAGGACGGAATGCAGCTGGCAACGACAGCGGTTACTCCTGCAGGAAGTCAGAGGGTCAAAATGCCCGGGTTTGGACTGTAGACTGCCAGGACACCGACACGGCAACTCGAACGGACCTATACGTGGCGACCCTCAACTGTCAGTCACTTGCAGGAGAGGACAAATTAGAACTGCAGAATGAACTTAAGAGGATTAAGTGGGACATCATAGGATTATCAGAAGTGTGGAGGAAGAATGAAGAACAGTTGGAACTACCGTCAGGGCACACGATCTACTTCAAAGGAACAGAAACTGGAGAAGCGACAGGCGTTGGCTTTATAATTAATAAAGACCTGAAGTCAGATCACAGAAATTGAAGGAATTTCAGATAGAATCGCACGGGTAGTAATAAAGATTAACAAGAGATACAGTATGGAAATTATACAAGTGTATGCTCCAACAACCTCGCACCCGGAGGAGGAAGTCGAAGAACTATACGATGAGATACAGAAGATTTTGGATAGTAGCAAATCGCATTACAAAATTGTAATGGGAGACTTCAATGAGAAAGTAGGAACCAAGCAGAGCAGTGACACGAAAGTGGGAAACTTTGGATTTGGCAAAAGAAACAAAAGAGGAGAGAAGTTAGTGGAATTCTCAGAAGCCAACAGACTGTTGATTTCCAATACATTGTTCAAGAAACCGCCCCAGAGGAAGTGGACATGGAAAGGCCCAAATGGGACCAAAAACGAAATAGACTACGTTCTATCAAACAACAGGGCAATTCTGCAAGACGTGTCTGTTCTGAACAGTTTCAAAATCTCGAGTGATCATAGGATGGTGAGATGTAAGCTGAAACTAAATACTAGACTAAAGAGAAAGAAGCTTATCAGAGGAAAACCGTCAGTTTTAGATCTGGAAAATCTTCGAAAACACAGACAGACATTCGAGATAGAACTAAGCAACAGATTCAGCGCCTTGGAAGAGTTAGAGGATGAAGAAGACATCGATAGCAGAAATAAAATACTGACTGAGATAATAAGAGAAACAGCCAAGGAGATAGCAGGTACCAGAAAGAAAAAAGAGAGCAAAATCTCAGAAGAAACTAAACTCTTGATGAAGAAAAGAAGGGAAATGAAGGAAGAGGAAAATTGCATAAAGAGGATTGAGTACATAGAACTAAATAAAACCGTAAGAAAGAAAATAAGAGAGGATGTACGAAGATATAACGAAAATTTTGTTAGAAGTACAATCGAGGAAAACAAGAGTTTGAAGAAAGCCAAACAGCAGCTTATGATAGGGAAAAAGCAAATAATTGCAGTTAAGAGACCAGACGGGACCGTAACACGAAATAAGGAAGAAATTATAAACATATTTGAAAATTTCTACACAGAATTGTACTACTCCGAGGAAGAGCTAGGAAATAAAGACTTAGAAGAAAATGATGTAGAAGTCCCAGACGTAATGAAAGAAGAAGTGGATAAAGTACTTCGAGGGATGAAGAACGGAAAATCACCAGGAGAAGATGGACTCACACCAGAGATGTTTAAATGGGGAGGTGAAAAAATGAAAGAGGAAGTTGCTAAATTATTCTCAATGTGCCTGAGGATGAGAGAAATACCCTCAAGTTGGAACAATGCCGTTATCATTTTGTTGTACAAGAAAGGGGACAAAGAACGCGTCGAAAACTACAGACCAATTAGTTTACTGTCAGTCCTATACAAAATGTTCACCAAAGTTATTTTGAATCGTATTGAACGAGACTTAGATTTTAACCAGGGAAGGGAACAAGCCGGATTTCGTCGTGGATTTAGCACAATGGACCATATACAAACATTGAATGAAGTTATGGAAAGGACTAATAAATATGAACTTCCACTATGTTTGGGATTCATAGATTTTGAAAAAGCTTTCGATTCGGTCTCCTTGTCAGCAGTACTTAAATCACTTGAACATCAAGGCATCGAAACGGTCTCGTGCCAAAGCTGACATCAACCTCTTTCACGATAGCTTTGGCCATATGCCACTTCATTCCAGTTCTTTACCTGACATAAATTCAAACAAGGAATTTCCTGCAATTTCTTCCTCTGACGATCTATTAAGTTCTCAATCAGAAACTAATCCTTCAGGTATGGATGTTGATGGTTTTTCTTTCCCTAAGAAAGTCAGTCATGTAAAAGATCAAGGTGAAACCGCTTCTCTAGTTAATTTTTCTAATAAGTTTGCTCCATTGCAAGAAATTTCTGATGATTCTAAACAAACGTTCAAACCAGATGATTCTCCACGCCCTTCTAGGCCTCCTGGAATTTATATTTATGGGATCACCAATAAATACAATTTCTCTAAGACACTAACTTCGGCTTGCAAAGTTCTTCCAATTGTGAAGCCTACCGCTGACTACATTAAATTTCTGCCTAAAAATAAGCAAGATTATGACAAGATTCAGGCATATTGCCTCCAACAGTCTCTTCAATTTGCAACTGAACCAAATAAACGAGATAGGCCTCTGAAAGTCGTTCTTCGTAAGCTTCCAATCGATACCACTACAACAGATATTAAATCTGAGTTAATTGATTCTGGCTTTCCAGTCATAAGTGTGGCACAGCTTCATGGCAAAGATAAAACTTCTCATAAAAAGATTCTGTATCCATTATTTCTAGTTACCTTACAAAAAGATGAAAATACAAATGCAATTTTTCAGTTAACTCACTTACTTCATTATGCAATCTTGGTCGAGAAATACAAAGGACCTGACATTATCCAATGTTACAAATGTCAAAAATTTGGGTATTCTCAAATTTTTTGTTTTAATATACCAAAATGCCTTAAATGTGGGGACACTCATCTTACATCCAACTGCACCAGAAACATTCAAGACAATTCACCTACTTGTGCAAACTGTGGCCAACATCATACTTCAAATTATCGAGACTGTAAAGTCTATAAAGCAATCCTTACTAAGCGAAGATCTGCCACTCAGAAATCAAATGAAAATGTCAAATCATCAAATACCAATGCGCCTCAAAAGGACCCCATTCATGCAGCGCCAAAGATGACTAAAGCCGAAACCGCAGATACCATCAAAGAATTATTTTCTCTCTTTAAAGACTTTTTTACCAGTGATATTCTTTTGTCCATCAGTCAAGATGTTCCTCGACTTAAAGATAAAACTAATCTTCTGGACAAAATTCCTGTCTTTATTGATATTCTTCAGAAAATCTTTTTTGCACGAAATCCATAAATAAAATTTTCACATTCAACTTATGACGTTTTCAACTTAGAAAACCTTTTCAACTACAGCCTAAACAACTATTTGTGATTCAAGTTCCCACTCAACAGAGAACATAACCATCTCCCATCTTCTTTTTCACTACTTATCTCTCATTTTCTATATTTACTTATTTAATACCTGACATACATAAGGCTGCGACAGTTGCGTATTATTTTCACAACAAATTTTCAACTCAAAGTCACTAAATTTTAATCTCATATAGAAGGCATGGACTAATCGTCCGAAACTTCAACTCCTGTAAATTCGCCAAATGAACTCGAACTCGAGCATCGAAAGTGCATACATCAAGTTACTGCGAACCATTTACTCGACTGCCACTTCTGTCATTAGACTGCATCAAGAAAGTGAAAAATTTAAAGTTGGAAAAGGGGTAAGGCAAGGAGATTCAATTTCTCCAAAACTGTTTTGTGCGGTCCTGGAGAGAGTGTTCCAGAATTTAAACTGGGATGAAGTTGGAATTAAAATTAATGACGAATATCTTCATCACCTACGGTTCGCTGATGATATAGTCCTGTTTGCTTCAAGTGCAGAAGAACTACAAATCAGAATGGAAGAACTGAGTAACGAGAGTTCGAAAATAGGCCTTAAAATGAACTTAAGTAAAACAAAAGTAATGTACAACCAACATGCTGCATGAAGAAAGTGAAGATTAACGGAGACAATAGGCATAGTTGATGAGTATGTTTACCTAGGCCAGCTTAAAACATCGAATGCAAAGTTGACTGATGAAATAAATAGAAGATGTAAAATGGCGTGGAGTTCTTTTGGAAGACTACACTTTATTTTCAAAAGCAAATTTCCAATGTGTCTGAAGCGTAAAGTTTATAATCAATGTATCTTACCTGTAATGATGTACGGCTGCGAAACTTGGACATTAAATGCGCAAACGACTCAAAGATTGAGAGTCACACAAGGAGCAATGGAGAGGTGCATGCTAGGAATAACCAGGAGGGACAGGAAGAGAAATGAATGGATTCGCGCACAAACAAAGGTAGAGGATGTAATCAAGAGTGCGAAGAAGATGAAGTGGAGATGGGCCGGTCACATAGCTATACGAACAGATGGAAGGTGTACGACAAATGTACTACAGTGGATTCCTAGAGAAAAGAAACGACCGAGACGACGTCCAAATGTAAAATGGGTAGATGAAATCAAACGTTTTTCAGGAGCTACATGGATGAGGATATCAGCAGACCGAGATATGTGGAAAGAAAAGGGGGAGGCCTTCATCCAGCAGTGGATAGAAAACGGCTGAATATGATGATGATGATGATATATTCTATATATATATATATACCTTGTTGCAAGCTGGCATACTATCTGGGTACGTAATATATCAAATGGAAAGGCCGCCAGAATACACTACCAATTCATCACCTATGTTATTTGCCTCTACAGAGTAAAGACAAATCTTCATAATCGTTGACAGCTCATAACAGCCTAATGAGTATACGGTAAGGCACACATAGAAGATAAAGAATTGTTTGCGCGCTGGCACGCCTCATTGCTACCTCATTAGCTAACACAGTCATTGTTCAACGATATTGATATACACATCATTTTAAAGATTATGAAACAGGCAATATTCTCAAATTTGTTTTTGATATTGTCAGTTTTAAGCAAGCTACACCGTAAAAAATGTAAACATTAAAAGCAAAATAGCGTAAATAATTGAAATTTCTGAGATTTTGTCTTCTTTTCCTTCTAAAAGTAGATCAATATACGCATAACAATATTATTCGCTAATTGTCTGTTATTTACTAAATAAAACAAGGTATGTTTCATAATTCCATTGTTGTTAGTTTTGACTCTAAAAAAAAATAAGTAACATGGGTAAGGTTTTAAAAAAATGTATGTTGCGGCTGGCGGCCATATTGGGTTTTGACCCTTTGGATCATTTTTTTTTTTTGTGTGTTAACATTTCTAATGTGAATTAGGGAAGTTTGAATCTTCTTAAAATATTAGTTTCATTTAGTCCTGGGGGGGGAGTTATCCAAAGGGGGGTACCCTAGCTCCCCTACTATAATGGAAGCTCCATCAAATTGTTTTCCTGTAAAACTTAAACTTTGGCATGTGACATCAAAGCTCTAAGGACACGGTACATCTGCTAAGTGGAAAATAATATTGTGTAGAGTGATTACGTGCATATAGCAGCACAATGAATACGAAGTTTATAGTAGTCCCGACATTGCGTGTTATCTTTAGAAGCTCTTCACCTATGTTTTCCTACGTTTATTACACAGGAAGTAACAACGGGAACGGAATAAGTTCTAAATCTTTCTATATATGTAATTTAGTTGTTAGAGATATGGGATAAATTGGCAAACTATGCTATTGCCTTTACCCGGATCAAAAAAAGAAAGCACTCCTGCCATCTCTTATAATAAGATCCATTTCTAACTTTCTTGTAGGGTTGAAATAGAACTAAAAAACAACTAATCCTATCAAAATAACCAGCACGGCAATTTGAACTTGGAACTTCACTGTTATACATCAAAGACGTTACGATTAGCTTCTTCGGGTATACTTTACAAGACGCACTGCAGAAGAAACTTTTAATCCTCAACCAGAGCTGAAAAACCGAGTCAGTTTATGGTGTCCAAAAGTTGACCCGGTGACCCGTATCTGTTCTTCTTAGAACATTATGCATAAAGTGTTAACTTCTCGGTTCATAATAGCTTTATAATATTTCTTAAATGAGAGACCTGCAAATCAGTCTTCCCCCTTGGATATAGCATATAAACTTAAAGGTGCCTTTGAGTAGGCCTGCTTTCTTCTTTGATTATTATACAAATCCGACTATTGTTTGATAAGTAACGGAAGAGACTAAGTAACGGAAGAGAACTTGGCCAAGACGGGAAGTACCAGAAATCAAACCCAGGATCTTGCAAATATCAGTTAGTCATCTTAACATACAGCACACCCGAAAGTTCATTAAGGTATCTTATCAAAGAAAAAGAAAACCACTAAACGGTATTTCCTGAATTAATTTCATTTCCTGGGTCCTACAGTGGAAGAAAGATTTCCACACGAAATTGTTGCGGCATTCTTTTTTAACGTACGTCGACAGGTCATCCTGTTGTTGGTATTGCCATCGTTTTGATTTCGTGGGAACTCGAGGACTAACTGGAAGGCAAGCGTGAAATCTGTGACGTAATAGATAAGGGGGCGGAGCACAACTGGAACAACATGATATGTGTATGTGTAGTAGAAATACTGCAACATGAAATCGCTTCGCTTCAGTGTTAATCGCAGTGTGTTTGGAGGAAGGTGATTGTAAAAGTGAGTGAAGTGCGCGAACGCGTGTGGCCATGGAGTTCTTCAGCAGCAACTCGACCTTCTTAGCAGCGCTTATTTTAGCATTTGGTACAGGTGAGTGACGCAGGTCAAGGTCATTGACAAATTTACTCTTTAAAATTCTCTTCCCTTTGGTGACTTGAAAATTACCATCGTTTATAATTTAGTGCATTGATTGCTCTCCTGAACATCTCTTGTAGGATTAAAGCTTCTGGACTCAAAATGCTCCTGAGGTTGGAACGAGTCTTGAACCTCAAACTTACGAAGCAGGTAGAGTTTCCACTAACTAACTGCAAACCTTCAGGCAATGTTTACTCACAATTTTTATATCATGAAAAGTGGTATGAACATCAACTTGGACGTTCGCATTACGGTTTAGCGCCTTTTTCTGACAAACTATGGATTGAAGGCTGTAGGATTTAAACCAGGAGTGTTCAAGACAGTAGTTCGTCAAGGATTTTAAGATTTATGATATATATACCCCAGTTTCTGTCATCTTTTCTGCGAAGAAGTTTTATATTTAGTGGCTGTAAAGGGTGAAACTGGACGAGTTGTTGGGAGGTCTTACTGATATGAAAGGTGTTGATAAAATATTGCCAAAGTTTCAAGCCAACAAGATGTAACACTGAAATTGAGTGTGATTGGAAGTTTGTATGCGCTATACTATAGTTTCTTTTCTGCGGGGGTAGGCTGGAATTTTTGAAGGGGGTTGTAGAGTGCAGAAAAACTAAAATACTTTAAGAAGGATATTCAGGCATTTTAGAAGAGGGATTATATGCATTGGAGACAAATTGAATTTTAATCAAAGAAATCGTCAGACGTATTTGATTACATGAATAGTAATTAAGTTATATCTCACTTTTTGGTTGTAAAGGAAAACGAAGAAACAGAGAAAACGTTTTTCTTTTTGAAGAAAAAAACTTTCAAATTTATTTTGCGAATCATTTGATACTTTCATTAATGATACGGTACCAATCGTTTCATTGACTTATAAAGCTTTAAGATTACTGAAACAATAAACAAACCTAGAGCTAGAAATTCGATATTTTCGTCTTTACATAATTTACAGTTAGGGGCTGAAGAGGTACGAATGGCCTTAGTCCTTCACAATTTGGAGGGATGATGTCCCTTGGCGAGTACTTTTTTGGAAATAGGATTAGAGAAGACATTCCCCTGAGTCTTAGTTTAGGTACCATTCCATGAGAATTAGTCTGGTGAAACGGAGTCACGAAAACTTCAGTCAGGATTCGAACCCAACAGTGCTCTTCCGAAGTCTGTGACTTTAACAACTGGACCGCGGGGACAGCCCAAACAGTCCTTAAGTATATTTACTGACTTTTTTTTTTAGAAGATCTCTCGAGGGAGGAGCTGTACTTTTACACCTTCGGGTGGTATTGTTTGTCTTTCCCGAGGTTCCACACGTTATTACTTGGTCTTTTGGAGATATTTTTCTTGCTCTGGGGATCCCTATGGTCACACTCCTGATTCCTGAAAGAAACACTTTTTTACTGGTTCTGAAACTTGCATTTTGTTGATTGCATTGTTATTAACGAGATAATACGGGCTGCTGAACTTGTAAGAACGAAAGCGGACCTGGTTTGAGGCGCTGAGCCAGTGACTCGAAGGTTCCGGGTTCGAATCCCGGCTGGGACATTAATGTTTGTGAATTTTAGGGACTTGACAACTAATGGACTCACTCGGGACGGGTCGAAGTCATTAGTTACTAAAATGGCTCAAAAATACAAAAAATCAAATTAAAAATTATAAGGACCAAACCTACAGATTCTTGAAAAGTGGATGTGGAACCAGTTCGTTCGGTCAGAGTATACGCAGGAGTCTTGAACCGTGACTATCCATACAGAAAGTGACAGTTCTAATCTGTCGAATTTTTGGGTTTCGAGTCATTCGAAACAATTCACGGCAGGGTTGAGTAAACTCACTTTTAAAGTGAGCGTAGCTCAACTCAAATTCAACCTTCAAAAACTGAGGTAAGCTCACGCTCAAAAACGTGTTTGGAAAACTGAGCGCGCTCAAACTCACGCTTATCTTATTTGAGCTTACGCTCATTTCACGCTCACCTGAGCTAACATGAAAAAAAAAAGTACGTAATTCAGAAATTTACACTTGTGTACTCAGCCTGAGCCTGAGATGCCTAAAAGTCAGGAAAAAGATAAAAATTGAAGGTATACAAACAAGGTCAATGAAATACACAACAAAGAGAAATATAAATTAGCACTCTTACCACGTACGTGGGAAAGAACGTGATTGGCCAAAAATAGTGCACACAAAAAGGCTGATTATGGGGAGAACCTGAACGAAAAATTAGTCGGGCTGTTTCGTCTCGAAAATGTCTTGTCCAGAATGTGTCTCGTCTCGAAAGGATGTATATTGTATATTACGAGATGTATGTATCGTCTAGTTTTCAATAGACATTTCTTTGTCTCGTCTCGTCTCATTGGCAACGCTAATTACGTTACGCAACCTGATAAAAAAAGAAAACGAAGTGGAGTAGAATGCGATGAACCCAAAGAGCCTTGAACACACCAATAAAGGAAGAAGTATCTCAGCATAAATAGTGCAAGGGAGAAAAGTCCATTTCAAACGACTACCACTCCAAATGTGAAGTATCTCACCCACCGTCTCCTACATTAAACACGGAGTTGGTGGTTCTAGTGAAAGAAAAACTGCATTAGGTATGGTGGAAGAAAATTACTGTACCAAAGAGGTACAACTACAGGAACATTCCGTATCTGTAACCAGAGCAGAAACGGGTCACTGGGTCAATTTTCGGATCTGATCACCGGGTCTATACTTGGGACCCGGAGGGCGAAGCAGAGATTTAATTCTTTCCTTATACACTGTTGCGTTTTGGGCAGATTTTCTACCTGCAGGAGCAAGATAGCAAAAACATATGGAGATAGTCTCATATATCCCCAGAAGGAAAAAAAAAATGCTATCGGAATTGTGCAAATAACCTTCTGAAATGTTATTCTGAAAGAATTTTGTGTTTGAAATATTAAATAGTATAACGCCCATACACTTCATTTTATCTTATCTTATTAAATAGTATAAAAGCATTACAGTCTTTTGAAACTCTCAAATATTAAGTTTCCGCGCATAAGCTCACTTTTCAAGCAATACTATAACGTATTATAATATCATATCGATTGATTTTAACCACAGGAACAAGACTGGTCACCGAGTCGATTGGGTATAGATTGGGTTCCAAATCATTCAGGTTAAGACTGGGTGAACGGGTCGTGTTTCGGACCGGGTCAGTCGAGCCGTTCGGTTGATGTTTCAGACCAGGTCACCTATTATGTTTAGGTTAGGCTGTGTCACCAAAAGTGACCCGGTTTCAGCTATCCCTGTGAGCTATGTCACCATCCACATTTGGACCTGCCTGGAGTTACCCGTGAACACATATAAGCAATTACTCATACAATTCCAACAGAAATACAGTAACAATTAGAAAACAGTATAATTAAAGACAAAGAAGAAATCTGAGATTTTAAGGGGGAAAAAATAAATTAGATACCACATTAACAGGAAATTTTAAAAGAAGTCTGGTTACGTAAGCATTGATTACCATATCTGGTCAAGGAAACCAGAAAAACCCAGAAGCCCAGCGAACAGACAAGAGGAAAATGAAAAGAGATGAAACCAACAGAATAAACTGCAGGTCAAGCAGGTAAGAACCCGGGTCAGAACATGGCTGGACGACCAGTAAAACAAATTTTCATTCCATGAAGACAAACTTAGAATAATAAAATAATAACCCAACATTCACCACCACCAGAAAGCTGAAACCAAAGAAATCGTGATCTACAGAAACTGGAATACCGGGGAAAGAGAATAGTGCTTAGCAAAAAAAAAGAAAGAATACTTAAAACTCTGACAAGAGGCATACACACACAGGTCCGTAGTCACACACACGAGCACATAAAGGACAGAATAGCTAAGTTAACTGAGAATAATGGTAAACCGCTAACAAGAAACATATAGAACAAAACCAGGATCAGAGGACGCTGGTACACTATTGTAACTACAAAAGGAATAAGGGGAAGAAACTTCTTGATCACATATATAAAAAGAGAGAATCTAACAGGCTACGGTGAAAGAAAGGACCGGGCTCCTGGTCTCACATTACAAATGAAGACCACAGGAAAAGAATGTACTTCGTTCATTTTCTTGATTTTGCAGGAGAGCGTTTAAAAAAGATCATAATCAGCTTTACTTATAACATGCACATCAAATAATGGTTTTGCTTGTAATAGATGGACTATGCACATTCTCTCCCTGCATGATAATGTGTTAAAAAGTCGATTGAAAGAACAAACAGATGATACCTCAATTTGGCCAGAAATAGGCAAAGCACGCTGTTTCCCTGTAGTCTTCAAATGAAATAGACAGAAAACCCACTCCGTGTGTCTGTCCTCCACGCGCAAAAAGCGGAATAGTCCTACGTACTTTTCACTCTTCCACTCTCATTTCATACTTCCGTGACTCAAAACTTCGTTGTGTTTCTGTTTAGTATCTCAACACTTTCACACATGATACAAACCTTACATTTCTCCTAGAGTTTTTACATTTTCTAGCTACCACGAACTGCGTTTTACCCGCATTAATATCTATGGTTTCGTAAACAAGCACTCACCCACCCTCTATTCAAGAAGACAAAATACGTTTTTTAATTATGATCTTTTGAGGATAAAATTCAATTTAATACACTCCAAAATAGTGCGTTCTGCTATCCTTAGATTTATAATTTAGAGCAGAGATTTAGTAAATAAGCGTGACATGCCGCATGCTCTAATATATATTTGTTGGTTTGCGTATATCTACAAGTGGGTTTCGGAAGCGGTCCAGCGCCTTCGGGGAAGGAGTCTGAGGTCTATTTGTGTGTGAAAGGTACGTAAATTGCACATAATTTGGCCTAAAATGGTACTAATTTCAAATCTAAATTTCGGATGAGAGTCCGGATCCTCAGGACCCACACCCTAAATACGTCCCTGTTTGTTGGATTCGAATTCAATAATACAACTGTCTTTATAGGACATAATTTACACATGACGAAATAGATCCATTTACTGGTTACTTGCTTCAATTCGAAGAAAGAAAAACCTTTCATATATATGCTGGTCAAGGCACTTTCTCCATATCTTATTTGCAGAATTAGCTAATTCTTTATCGGACTAACAAGAATTCATTTATTTGGTGTACTGTACACGTCCGTCCAGTCTTGTACTTACAAATACACTTAATTTAATAAATTAGTTTCATTCTCACCACAATCAACCGTCAAACTATTTTGTCAAGAAAATATTCTGTTTTTACAATTACATTAAAGCTCTATACGTATTTATGGAACACAAACCTTTCAACTCTGTTTAAAATAAGATGCATAACATTTTACTTAAATTTCTTTGGTAAAGATTAAACTCAAATAATTCGGTACATTCTTCTAATTATCTTTCCTCCTTCTCTGACAATACATACATTAGACAATTAGAATGCAGGAAAATAACGTCAGGTATCTAAACAAACACTCAAAGGTCAATTTGACTTAGGTATAACAACTTCTCACGGGCTATTTTTAACAGGCTGTGAGCGTGAAAATGAGCGTGCCTTTTACGCTCAAAACTCAATTTATTTCCGAGCGAAACTCCCGCTCAAACTTACGTTTTAAAAAGTGAGCGCGCTTAACTCAAAACTCAACATTAGCCACAGGGATTCTGACAGGATTTTCAGTTTTGGGGTGGGGGTGTAATGTCAAAATTGGAAGGGTGTAAATAGAGTTTCACACGGTTTCTATCGATTTTTTACGGTAAAAATTTTAAAGTTAGAGGGGTGCTCTCGAGGATTTTGGAGCTAACGCCCCCACAGGGGGGGGGGGGAGCGGAATCACTGATTGCCCAGACGATCAAGTTTCTTATATAAGACAGGCACATTGAAATTGTGCAGGAATGCATTTTATTTACATTTTAAAGCATTATAGGCACCGCTATGCAAGTATTCGTTTGTTCGTTTATTTTTAAATCTCTCCCAAATGGAGGCCTCTCCAGCTTAATGAACATTTCAGAAATTCTGTTGATAGATGATTTAATGTGTTACTATCAAGAGGACAAAGGAAATGGAAAAGTACATTAAAGATAAAGAAAGCGTTGAAAATACAGCTGATATATCATTATGGCTCACACCCTTTCCTGTATGGAGAATCTTCTTGTCAACAACTCTGAACTAATACATTCTTAAAGATGATAAAAGCAAGAAATAAGAAACGGAAAGGTATACTTCAGAGTAAGGGATTAAAACTAAATAAACTTAAAGGGTGCACGGAAACCTTCATATAAATTTGGATACAATAATCAATTAATTCAGAACAAAATAAAAAACGAATGTCCGTAGCTTAGTTGGTACAGCGTTGACTTAGCAATCGGAATATCCTTGAAACGAACCCAGCGGTGACCCATTCTGACTGACGTTCCTAAAGGTTTCTTTCAATCACACCATACAAATACGGGGATGATACCTTTAACTAAAGCTGTGGCCAACTCCTTCCTATAATCTTTCCCTTACACACTAAATCCAAGAGAGGAGTATTTCATCTTCTTAAAGCGGTAAGAGAGACCAATATTTTAGAGTGCTATTTTTAATCGAGAAGAGTGGTTTTCAAAGAAACGATCTCGCTTGTGATAGAAAATGTGATCTTTCTAAATGGAATTCCGATATTTATGGATGTAATTTATTCTTCAATCTTAAAAGAGCGATTTCTCATCTTTTACAGTGGTTCACAATGCATCATGACTACTAGTCAAGTTTGTTCTTCGCCATTTGTTACCTCGAATGTCATCGGAAGACAAAGTCCTACTTTGAAGTTAATCGCGTTTACTTAAAAACGTCAACAGAAGACCTCACAACTTTGCTTAGTGACAAAAGCATACCAGAAGATGTCAGAAATAAAATATACAAGAAATTTTTAAACATTGTTCTCAAATACCTGACGAGACAAAATATATCATTTCGAGGGCGTTCTTTCTCAGTTGACCATCCAGCTTAGGGGATAAGGCATTGGTTCGCTGGCTGGAAGGTAGTGAGTTCAAATCCCATTTAAGTCATGTATTTTTTTTACTCTTTTTCATTCATAAAAACATTAAGGTAAGTGTACCGATTATTGCCCGGGCCCCCAATATGTCCCACATCCCAGATCTCTGCAGCTTTCCGTTGGTGCTACTAGATGTCACCGTAAATTATATCCTCATCCCAAGAGAGAGCTTTTTTGCGCGACTGATTTGTTTGCGAGTGGCGTGAGCGGTAGCAGCTCCAGTTGAAGTAGCATATTGAGCAAGAAGATATTTCGCTGTTATTTTAGCAAAGTAAATAATGTTTCGTGTCAGTATCAATTGTTGAAAACATAATCAGTATAATGCATTGATAATGTAGCTATGTGAGAATACGTGAACATAAAATGTGTGTGACGCAATGCACTGCATTGTGTAACTAGCAGGCGCCAGAAAAAAGTAAAGAGGTAAATAGTGCGCAATATGGCCCACTTTCATATTGGCAAAATGCAGTCATAACTGTTCAAAATGAAATAATTGGGTATTTGAAATGTTCGTACTGAACACTCATTATAATAATATTTAGTAATTAAAATAAATATAATGCCAGGTAATAAGGAAACTATCAACTCTAATACAAAGAATAAGAAGATTAAAGCCAAAACAAAACAAGTGTCATCTCGTTTAAAACGACCAGAATTTCAGCAACCGCTTCTAATAGTCCTGAAGAACCGACACTGAGTTGCTCCACGTCTTGTGAATCTTGGTTTAGTTACCTTTGTTAGGAAGACAGGGTTGCAGACATAACGTCGCTTGAATAACCAATAGGCGTATCTCAGATTTCACTACTTTACAGGAGAGCAAAAATAAAAAAATTACTTTTTTGAAGGCGCTGAATGTTAATGCTATTTTGTTGGAATTTTATATTTTTTATTTTTTCCTGTAAGATACATGTATATCCCAAATTTTGAAAACACTCATTTATGTGAACAGCAGTTGAATATTATTAAAAAAAAATAAAGAATGAAAAAACTTTGAGATACGACCTTTGGTGAGTTCACTATGTAGCTATTTAATGAGTTACGCCTCAAGATACAGAACTTGCAATTATTTCACAGTTACAAAATTGCGTAGGTGACAAAATTACAAGGTTTCTTCACAAAATACAAGAAATGCACATTCACAGTTATACATGGGGTAAATGTTTGTAATAATTAGCATATTCCTCCTCTCGAATGACAGGGTATTGTCCCTTACACAGGGACAATAAATCTTCGTACTTATCTTTTAGAAGTTTCCTTCTTCCGTCATTCAGCTTTCCGAGTGATGCTGCCAGAGCATCTGTGTTTTGTCTTTTCAGGCAGAGCGAACTGTATTTCTCATCCAGGTGGCTCATTTTGAAAAATAGTCTGGTTAGCTCTTGGTTTCTTGTGCGAAACTCTACCACTTCAGTCCACTTGATATCAGCTCCTGATTCATCCCTTCACAGAGTAAGAAGTATTAGCTGTTGCGACAGATGTTTGAAATCAAGAAAGTCATTAGTTTCCATTGGAATTGTAATGTAGGGCTTTCGTTTGCGAGCAAGTGTTATAACTGAAACTAGTTGAGCTGGAACGAAAATATTTCCAGTCTGCTTCATTGCTGTAGAAATGGAACTGTGTGCAGCATCACCCTCATTCTGTCCGTGGTTTGTCACAAAATATCTCAATGAAACATCTTCAATACATGAACTGTTGTTGATCATATGGAGAAGCATAGCTGCAACCATAGAATTCTTATTTTGATCTGTGCATCCGTCTGAAAACAGAGATATCTTTTTTACTCCTTTTTTGTCTTCTTGTATTAGAAATTTGTACATGCAGGTTGCAATCTCCGACGATCCTTGTTTACTTATGGTCTCATTCCAAAGGTAGCAATAACAGTCCTTACTTTTGAGATCATAAACGGTAAAGTTATAGCTTGCAAATCTACACTTATAAAATATTGCACTGTCGTTACAAATGGGTAAAAGTATAACTTACTGCAAGTGAAACACTGCAGATGTATGGTCCTCACATTGACTGCTTTCTAGTTTAGAGTGTGTTTTAAGTTCACGAACTTTTTCCTTCTCTTTTATATGTTTCAGGTAAATCTCTTCCAGTAGTTTCTTCTTGTCTTCACCACCTTCCCTGTAGTTTATACACAAGGAACACTGGTCCTTTTTAGGTTTGTGGAATGAGATATTAGTTGCTCTTGAAAATATTCCTATATGTTCTGGCGCATGCTTTAGCATTCTGATCTATGTCTGCAACGTACAACGAATACATTTTCGTTATACTTAGATCTGGATGACGATATTCTCTGGATGTTGACTTTCGGCAGTAATGCGATTCCATTCTTGGAAATTTATTAATGTGGTCAGTAACTCCTTTTCTTATAGCTTCTTCATCCCTTTGTGACAATGTAGATTGTCGACCTCCCCTTCTGTCCTTCTGTATGGTACCAGATGTTTGCATTTTCTAAAGTACGGTTCTGACAAACTTTTCACTGATAGCCAGAGTATTTAGGAAGAACGTTTTACACACTGGCACTTGCTTGTTTTCGACTGTGAGAAAATAATAATTGGTTGAAGCTCTACGAGAAGATTCTGCAGTAGTCCTTTGTTTTGGCTCAACGGACACAACATGACGTGCAACAAATTCTTTTTGGAACCTGTCATCTTTGTATTCATAATATGCACCATAATTATCCCGGATTTCGTCTGTAATTTCATTACATCCTTTTCCACTGATCTTACAGAAAGAACTTTCACATCTTTGCTTTAACTTTCTAGGAGGTACAGTTTTACCACTTCGAGAAATACATTCCTTCCCACTGACTCTTAGTTCTTTTCTCAGTTTTTGCTTATTTATTCTGGGTTGCTTCTTGTTTGGTACTTCCTTTTCACAACCCTACACTGAATATTTTTCAGTAACACTCGTGGTCACTTGATCTTCCTTTTCAGGATGACACAGTTACTACAATCAGTATTTGTTCAAAATGATTCCAACACAAAAGTTCAAGACATTTCTCACAAGCTGCAAAAATGTCTGCAGAGCAAAATCTAACTTCACGTCTTTTATTGTTTACGCTTGTTGGTGTGATTTCGTATCGGGTGAGAGTTGCTTCTGTACGTCGCTTTTTGACACTTTGGTGATCAACATACGCTTCACCTATAAAGTGAACTACGGACACGAGACGAGCAGAGCCACACGAGAGTGACACCTCAATTTCGCAACCTTTTTCGTCACAAACTGGGTGATAGTCAGGGTCTTTGTCCGGATCATCTGGATCTTCAAGGTCCTCATCACTAATTGCTGCGGATGATGATCTAATATCTTCTTCTGTACCTTGTTTTTTAAAAATGCCAAAGGCAAGTCTTCTTCACTGTCTGAACTTTCACAACATTCATCCTCCAGCATCATGACAGTTCCATAATAATGCTTCTTCCTGTACAGCATTTTCACTTTGGTTCCAACTTTTAGAAACTGTCCTTTAACTATGACGTGATCGTAGGTCACACACAAAATGCATCAAACGGTAGTAAAGTTACGCAACAAGTTCTCTAATTTGCAGGAATTACAAATTATAAGAAGATGTTTTTGTTTCTTTTCAGTGTTGGCGGAATTATTGTTAAGAACAAGTTTTTCTGTTTAGCCCTGTTCGGTAAGAGCGAGTGCTGTTTCCTTTTTATCAGTCAGAAACATCGAAAGGCAGTAAAATTTGTTTGGCGTATATTTTAGTCCGTAAGTCACAAAGAGTATGATCTAGGAAACACCAATGGACGTATCTCAACTTACGCCTTTTGGTGATTCGTCAAATCTGCTTTCTCTTTGAGATTCGCCTTCTCACAAACTCGATATCTCAGGAATGAAGCCTCCGTCGCCTGTAATTCTTACAGCAATCGGTAGATCTCGCAAAATCATATAAGGTGGCAGTGTTAACTCAAAATAGCAATTTTTGAGATACGCCTATTGGTTATTCCAACGACGATAAGTCTTTGCATGTTGTAGCGCAAATACGTTCATGAAGAGTGTGTTGGAATCAACGCTAAGGAGCACGGACAATTTCTTTGTCCCTCGTGTGAGACATGACATTTTAAACTTCTTCGTTTGCGTTACACTTTTTCTTATTTACTCATTTTATTCTTCTTGTATATTCACAAATTTTGGCATTTTGTATTAATACAATAATCTTGTTTTCGCAATGTCACATAAATTATGTATGCTTGTAATGTATATCTCTCAGTATCTAACATATATGAATAATACAGAAAGATTACACATAACTTTTGCCATACGCTCTTATTTTCTATAGCGGGCCATATTGGGAACACCATGTTCCCAATATGGCCCACTGGCAACATTTTAGTTTTCGATTTATTACATTTTTACACGTCATTTCTAGGAAGCAGATTTATTTTCTAATTTGTCCAAATAGTCTTGCAACTTGATGGTTAAGTCGATTCGCACGAATAAATAGTCTTTCTTAGTGAAAAAATCAACAAAGTTAAGGTGGGCCATATTCGGAACCCATACCCTGACTTTTCTTTGTTACTACTTATGAATAAATACACCCGTTTGCTTCTTTTCACCTCTTCGAAATTACCTTGCGTCGATTTTAGGTTCAAAAGATGAAAATATTATCTGAATAGATGGAAATTCATGTAAAAAAGATTATTCCTACGATGCCGTTCAAAATAACTACCGTAGATATGGTTTCTCGAACGGAAATGTCACATCTTTTCTCCGATGAAAATCCGCTCTAAAGAAGTGGTTTCTCTCTCCACTTTCGAAAGGTGAAATATTCCGCTAAAATCGAGCCGAGTTCCGCTCTGAATTAGGTGTGTACTCCTCACTGAGCCATAGATATCTAAAGACTATAGATAAATTCAAATTTAATGTGAACAAAGCTGTCGATTTGAAATTATATCTTTTTTTATTTATTAAGGTGAACTTTGTACACTTGTTGTATACTTCTTTCTTTCGCGGTTGTATACTACTTTTTGAACACTTCTTTAACACAATATGTTTCGGATAAAGTTAATCCTTCTTACTTTCTCAACAAACTTCAAAAATCTAGCAAGTTGGTTCCTATAAATTCTATTCTTGCTCCACCAGTCTTCGTAAAAATATACAAGTGATAAATAGCAGACTCGTTTGAAGTACTCGTTTGAAAACTATAAAAGAAGTTGACTTTTGTACTGTGTATTGTATATTGTGCTGTTCCATCAGGGAGCATTGACTCTACAATTTAATAATGAAAGAAGATTTCGAAGCATTCTAAATGTGTACTTGAAATAGTAGAGAATAAGATACGAAGGTTGCACAAGAAGGAAAAGAATGGATGGTATAGAAAAGCAAAAATGGAAATGGTAAAGACAGAACAGTTAGGACACTGTTCAAAACAAAAATTGCATTGTGAGGTGGAATTCAAGAAGAAAGAGAAAAAAGAAGATGGTGAATCTAACAAACATTATTAAAGAAGAAATCTGCGTCGCTAAAAAAAAAAAGAAAGAAAAAGAAAAAGAAATGCAAGACGAACAAAGAATGGACAGAAGTAAATTTTGTTTAGAAGAACTTGCCAATATTGGCAGAGCCTGTCAC
Organism: Lepisma saccharinum; assembly: GCA_022664845.1. NCBI lineage: Eukaryota > Metazoa > Arthropoda > Insecta > Zygentoma > Lepismatidae > Lepisma > Lepisma saccharinum. The sequence goes on along the minus strand of JAGDQP010003986.1, from coordinate 69,651 downwards.
GTATAGGCTAGAGAAGCAGGCAGAGCCTTGTCACATTATCTGAAGGGTGACTTCACTTGGCGAGCTCTCTTCCGAAGCCAGATGAGCAAGTTAAAGGCCAGAGTCCTGGCATTCGACTTAGGAAACTTCTGGAAACCCTTAATCAGGATGACCGGTAGAAAGACTCCACCCTGCTTGCTTCCTCCAGCTGAGTATTGTTACGACGTCTGCGACAGTAAACCCTAGGCCTCGGGGCTTGCGTGAAACTTTGGATAATCTATCATCTAAAGCATATACTTATTAATTTCATTTAACGTTTCTGGGTTGTGCTAGCTGTGAAATATAAGTCCATGTTAAGTTAAAATCAGGGTGACAATGTATCTTCTTAAGCAGAAATTCTGACGAAATTGATTGGGTAGAACTCAAGACTTTATTCTAAGTACTATTCCGGTCCTTGGCTTGCTGGAAGGAAGGTGAAACTCTGGGAACGAAAGTTGTCGTAATAGACACCCATCAACAGGCCCTTATCCAAAGAAGAGTTAAAGCTGCCAGACTCGCCTTAAATTTTCTTTCCAATTCCATACCAGTTTCAGAGAAGTATTTAATCTGCAAGTAGACTTTTATCCATTCAATGGGTTTCCGTCTTTCCCAAAACAAACACCTCTCATAGATTAGACCTATTCTGGTTATTTCATGACAAGTGAGCTACACATATTTGATTTATGATTTAGTAATTATAGTATCTGAGAATCTTTTTTTTATCTAGTTCTCAACATGTTACCATTCTGTCGGTCCATTTAAGCACACATATATTTCCAAGAAATTTATTTCCATGTATTTGTAATCTGTCTTCGTCTTTTGTGACTTTCAAAACAAACAAAACAAACAAGAGAAGAAAAGAAAAGAACAAGCTTTTCTTCAACGAAGAGCACCAAGGTCATTTTGAACCATATCGTTCTTTTAGCGTGGAGTCTCATTGAATACAGTTACAGCGGGTTTTTAATTACTCTTTAAACTCGAGGTCCCGTTCTAAGGATATAATCTTAATTTGATTACGACAATGCAGTGATTCCGCCAGACCTCTACAATGAAGTGTCTCTGCATAGTTGCTATCAGGGTGCGAATTACCGGTATGAAGTCGAGGATATCTCCCCTGAAAGATTTATATCCCCCCCCATATAAAGCTGGCCTTTTCATTCTCAGGGATGGGGCAGATTCACCCCCTAGCTTAAAGAAGACGATGAAAGATCTTTCCAGGAATTCCGTACAAGTGTTAATTTCAAGAAATCCAATATAACTGAAAATTATATCGTTTTGCTACGCATACTTGAATTTTGTTCGTCCTTTATATTCTACTGAGTGAAGCACTTGACGTTTATAAGTTACTATATTATTCTTTTCGCGATGATGACAATGTGCAGAAAACTATATAATTACGCCTAAAATTATGCTAATTTTACAAAATAAATAGGTCGGAATTTCGAGCACTTATGACTTTTTCTACACTCACCTTGAATACGTCCTTAGTATGCATTACACTGAATTGTTAGCTTTTAAATAATTAAAATCCCTACTTTAATGAGTTGTATGCGTTTACGGAAAATGTCAAGAAACTTGATAATTGCCCATGTCCTCGCAGTAACCAAATTATAGACTTCAAAACCTAATCATGTACATATTATTGATACAGTTTCCACCATTTTATGGAACAAGCAACTTTTTTACCTTTGAAATTTCAACTCGAAATTCGACTGCTGAGGATAAATACATATTCAGCTTAAAAATTTTGTTTTGCATCTAACACGTTCCACCCATACTTTTTTTTTTCGCTATCGCGTATGTTAATAACGTTTTCTCTCCATTCCACTTTATTTCTGACAGTGAATATACAGGTAAATTTGGTTAGGGAATGGAATGTGGCCGATAGAAGATTGTGCAAACAAAAAGGTCCGTTAGACAAACTTTCTCTCACACTGATTGGTACTTCGCGTGAGTTAACACCGAGTAGGTTACATCCTTGTTAACTCTCTGATTGCTACATAAAAAAAAAATGTTTCAGATCCAGTTTATATACAACAAAGGAATGAAGTTATACAATTACGCATTTCGAGTGTCTTTTCAGAATAATAAATATATTATTCTTATGTTTGATTCGTTTAATATTAACTTAATCAAGTTTAATATCGAGTTGATTGATTTAATGAGAAGTACGAAATTTAAATCACAGTAATACCCCAAAGTTACGCGATAGGTGGGACCGATTGTTAGGCCAAAAAAAGCCTATATCATTCTTCTTGCATCTACCCATGAAATTTGAACGATAACTTCTCCCTGCATGCTGCAATAACTTCTTTTCTATCTGTATCCAGCAAGTGCAACTTTAACATGGTTACAAGAATAGGTAATTTAAATGCTGTGTGATGTCCTCATTAATCTGACAAAGAAAGTCAACCCAAGTTAGTAAAAAAAGATAAAAACTGATATCCGCCGCGGTGTTACGTCACCCAATCTATGACTATAAAATGCGATGGGGTTAATTAAATTCAAAATGCAACTGAACTGAGTGTTATAAAGTTCTAACTTTCTTCGATTAGAAATAAACTATATAAAAAAGAAGTCGTTCATCTATAACCAGCTTTAAATATTAGGATAATTTGTAAAAGTAGGATTGAACATTTTATTCCCCCCCCCCCCCCCCAAACCCATGTAAAGGAAAAACACTTCGTGTTAGGCAAGAGAGTTGCAATTTAGCATGAAAGTTCGTGGTTCGGTTGGGATTTCAGAAGAAAAAAAACAACAAAAAAATGCTACTATTCTGCTAAGTACCCCTAATTACACTTCTCAACCCGTGGGTATCGAAAATACACTTCCCGCTGACTTAGCGAGCTTTTAAATTCGGTATGAATATTCGTGAAAAGATTGGAATTTCAACGGGGGAAGGAGGAATGTTACCGTACTAAGAACCCCAATAACACCTCAAAGTGTTGAAAATTAACTTTCCTTTGGGTTTCAAAAAAAAAAAACAGCTTGAAGATTCGCGGCAATTCCTATTTGGGTTAGATAGCTAAAATTCGGTATGAAGATTCGTAGGCAGCTTAAGATTACGGGAGAAATGTAAAATCAATTATCGTGTTTAGTACTCTACGCAAATAATAAAAAAAACAGCCCCTAGGTGACGAAAGTGTATTTTGCTTTGGCTTATGAAGCTGAAATTCGGCGAGAACATTCCGCTTTAAATCAGAAATAATTTAAAATATAAGTCAATAATTCACATTTGGCAAGAACACATGTACCATAGCTTATGCGCATTGATGGCAGTCAGTTGTACTTGCAGCGCACTATATTAAATAAAACTCAGCTGCTTACTATTTTCCTTTTCGCCTTTTTTCTCAGATCAAGAGTTAACCATTGATCCCTCGTATCTACATTTTTGTCGCCTAAAGTTGTTGTTCCCTTCTTATTGAAAGCAGAAAAATTGGCGGAATTTCCAGTTGAAATTTTGTAAAAATTAAATAAATAAATAAATAAACGTCTACTGGCCAAAGTCCGCCAATTTTTCTCCTTTCAAAATTCTGGTGACAAACGAGGTAACAATGTTACTGATTTTTCACCTAAGAAATTCTATGAGCATTCTGAAATAACTTGAATTTTGGCTTCAGGGTTCCATCCGATTTCTCATAAATGAAAAACTCTTTTCTCTTTTAACACACGAATGAGGAAGAGAAAGTATGACCGTTGAGATCCCATAATTCCTTAAGTGAATTAACTCCTGAGGAATGCCTGTACTCGTAAACCGTTACCTGAGAACCCATTATTTCTGAAATGGGTTTCAGTTTCGTCACAGTCAAAGTAGGAGATCAACCCCCTTCTAAATCAGTGATTTAACTTTTGACGACCATCAAGCAATTAACTTGACTATCAAGCTGTGACTTTTTTTTTTTTTTTGAATTTAAAAGTTGTTGTGATTGACTTATTTTATATATTTCTCTCACATAACGTTTCAATTATCTAACAAAAATGCGACAGATTTGACAAGTCGTTTAAGTCTCTTTTGAACAAATTTTGTCGCCAGCCACAACCGTAAATCCGCAAATCGCACTTGTCAGTGATTTGTCACTATAGAGTCGACAACAGTAAGGTAAACGCAGCAGTAATGGACAGTGAACCAGTAATGGACACTTGAAGAGAAAAGTTTTAAAATAAGATTTTCTTAAGAGCGTGAATCATTTCATCTCCGTGGGAAAATTTAATATAGTAAGTTATGATTACACTAAATATTATTCGCTCGCCATTGGTTTCTTCTGATATTTCTGATATTATGGTGAAGTTTGTTCTATGGTCGCACCCATTCTTCCATGCATTCTGTTAAACAGGGGATTAAGGTAAGAGCCTTCATGAAATTACAATAACGAATATTTTTGTTTATTATACTCTATCATATATTTTTAAAAAAAGTCTCTCTTTCAAGCATATAAATGGCTAAACCAACTATACCTTAGATCTGTTGTGCAAAGCAGGATTGTTCATTACCAGTACGGCAAAGTCAGTTTTTGTCCAGTTTTTGGACACTCACTATTCATTGCTGGGTTGAAATCAAAATTTTTGTTGAATGAATTGTTATTAACGTCCTAACCAAGCTGGTGAACTTGTAAGGACGAGACATAGTTTTTTTTGTATAGTCGTGAGCTTCGAACCACCCCGTTCAATAGCCCTCAGCGGAAATTGAACCCATGATCACGTGTGCAGAAAGAGAGGCCGCTGCACTCCGAAGGCGAAATCATAATTCTATTAGTTGTTTTATTTCGGCTTGGGAATGATTGATTATTTGCTTTCATGATGAGTTGTCAGGAGATTTTTTTTGGGTCTCATTATTTCCAGTGATGGACGCGGGGATGCCCATTAATGAAATTATTTGTTTTAGTATCGAACACTATTCGTTACAACATAGATATTGCATTTTTATGACCACAAGAAATCTATGGCTTAGGCCGGGATAAAGTAGAGAAAAGGAAGCGACAAAGAGTCGGATAGGTCTAAATTGAAGGTGCCATCAGGGCATTTGCCTGGTACCAGTGAGGACAAACTTGTTAATACCTCAGTAAGAACGGTCGACCGCTGTTTTGGAACCCAGGACCTTCGGAATGATCACAGATTGGAATTCCATGAAACAATCTGATAATCGAAGACCAGTATTCAACATATAATCTTGTTTAGTACTCATATTAGAAACTTCAGAAATGATTATTTAAATTATTTTGAGTTAAGCAGTATGTTCATTACAGGAACATCTAATTTTTTCCGTGCCCATCACTGGTACAAAAACAATGTTAGACAAAAAACGGGATTTTCTATCAAATATTGTATGTTAATGAAAGTAATGGGTACAAATCACTACAAGAAAGAATGCAGAACGTGTAAGATTCTCAATTGATCAGTATATTTGAACCGTAGGCCTATTTGAGTTTAAAATGACGGTGAAAAGTATTCTTAAAGTGTCCAATCCTGGTGCATTTACCTTAATTAATTTTTTTTTTTTTTTCAAACGATGGTTGAAGGTAGAGGAGAATGCTTTGATGAATAAAAAGCTTTCCAAATAGTTATTGAATGTAGGTATTCTTGTGGTGTCACCCCTACACAGCGAGTTTGTAGATCATCAATGTATTTTTCGTACTTTTACCTGGTTTATTGTTTTTGTATAACAATTAAAAATATTTCCCTTGCAGGATTGGTTTGACTTTCTGAACAATAGAGGGAAGAAGCAAACATTATCATTGCTTTATCGTACACCCCACTTAAAACTTATTCGCGTAGCGTCACTAGTAACAAACTATATGATGTCTTACTTTAACCAATAATATATCACAGGATACATTTTAAGATGTCTATATGTGTAACCAGCTATTATCAGTACCTGATTCTTACTGATTTCAGTTTAAAAAATACCTTAATCGGTTATTTCAGTATAGATTTCTTATTTCTGTGTAAAGGACCTTTTACTCTCATGTAGTAATAGCAGACACAGGAAAGAATTAATAATAAATTTTTCTTGTATGAGCTTAACCATGATCTGACCTTGTACATTGCGTTTCGGAAGGTGTCGTTCAATGTCAGTGTTCCAGAGAGTGAACGATTTTATCTAACTTTCTCCTTTCGTTTTTCATTTCAACATTGCTGTCAGCTGTTGATAAGCTCTATTAGTGACAACTACTGTATACCGGCGGAATCTTTGCTGGAAAATATCTACACAGCGTTCTCATTGTCATTGTCTAATATAGGGCTTCGCAAATTTTCTGCCTTTGTACTTTCCTTTTGTCAAAGTAAATTCCTCCGGGACTCTATGAACAGTTTTGGCTTGACAAGGTTTACACCAGAGAATTTGAAAATGTTAGCAATTTTGCGAAAATGTATTAAATAATTTTAACATTTTCAATATTATATTTAGCCAAATTTTAAATTCTATATTTAGCAATTTAATCATCATCATTCCTACGTAATGCTGAAATACGTGTTTAATCATTGAGACTCGTTTCCATCGCAACGGAAATGTTCTTCCCTTCATCATTATGTGAAATTTGGTTCCAATTATTTTTATGTTGTATATCGAATAGTAATTCAGTCACGTTTCCATGGAAACGGTAAACATTAAGTTAATCACACCAGGTTTGAAGAAAATCGGTCTAAGCGATGAGGCACGAATGTGTTACCATGGAAACAGTAATAAGTCGAAGTTCGTACAGCTAAAATATGGATGGTTGTCTACTATGTCAGAATACCAATTTTGACAGGAATAGATCCAGCTCTTCTTACGTAATGCGTGAAAATGTATTTAAAAAAAATACATTTACCGTGGAAACCATACAATTTTCGCGAATTTCAGACTCTATAAACCCGCTCCAGTACAACCAATACTACTGTGCGAAAATCATTGATCATCGTTTCTGAAATCTTAGAGGAGATTCTTTAAAAAATAATGTACAAAATTAACGTATAAGAGCTGTGGGCTTGCATTGAAACTAGAAGGATCCTTAGACAGACCATCCGCATTGAAACTTGCTTTGATTTTCTCCTTATTGCTCCAAGTACATATAATAGTATTGCACCCTGAATCAAGGTCAGGGACACGACAGATCGTACTCTCCTCCTACAAGAAATGATGCCACGTCAGCTAGTAACTTTAAAACCATGTGAAGGCAATAAATGTATATAGTGCATCTTAATTATTTTCTCAGATAACATGGGTAGCGTTATTTTAAAATTGACCTCGTAGCAACAGGTAAACAAACCTACCGTATATCCCAGGAATATTCTAAAGATATCCTACGAATATGCCCGTGGGAGATTGGGAATATTCCTAGAATATTTGTGATATACGTGTATGACATGTATCAGAATGAATGTACGGTATGAATACATATCCTGAGAATATTCATTGGGATACTTTACGAATGTATGTAACACTTTTTTTTTCAGGATATCCTCGAAATTTTCTAATTCCCAGAAATTTAAACCTAGAATATCCATTTAATATTGTCAGAAGCACGTACTAAAATGTTCTGGGATATTCTATACATATTGGGGATTTAACTGGGATATCCGTGCACAGTACAAAAAATTCGCCTTAAATTTACAGACCGATTACCGTCAACTCTCGCTGACAACCGATGACCCTAAAATGTACGGGCCACCGTTTATATATATATATATATATATATATATATCAATATACTAAATATCAACTGACCGTATATTTAGTAGCAAAATAATATTAATCGTATTTATAAACTTCTGCTCCTAGTTTTTAGTCCTCTATTTGGTATATTAAATCACTACTTTTATTAAACTTCCTAATGCGTATATGCATAAAAAAAAGTAAAAAAAAAAAAGTAACCACGGCAGGATTGGACCCCGGGACCTCCGGATCAGCTTCCCGATGCATTAATCACTGGACTAAGCTCGGAGCTGCCGAAAGAACAGAAACATTTAGATAACATGGCCCCTCCAAGAACGCCAAGTGAGTGAGTCGTCATCCACTGGCTACTGCGACTCTCCTGCATGCAGTCACGCAACTACAGGCTATGGCGCTGGTGTGGATACTACGATCTTTACGAAGACATTTACCACGTATCGGTTATATGTATAAGAGAAGAAAGAAGGTGAAACAAGAAGACAGGAAAGTGCGAGAAGAGTTTTCATGTAAGAGGGTGAAAAGCCAGAATATGCCATGAAGCATTTTCTGTAAAAACCCTTATCGGTTCTAACTACTATAGATTTACCTGGTAAACCACACATGCATGAAGGGTGGAAAAACCCAGGTAAAAGTCTGTAATTATTAAAATTTGATTTGCATCTAATCTGCAATTGGTACAATGTTTATTTGCTTTTGTAATGGAATTAGTCTACTGTACCTGCCTGTGTTATTAGTTGAACTATTCTCTTTTGGAAGACTTGTATATTTCTTGTCTGTATTACCTATAGTACGCTGCGCCTGCGCGAGAGCGTACCGGAAGTCTTTCTACGTATGTTCCCGGGGTCGGAGAATGGTTCTGAAAAAAAAAATATTGTGTTCACATAGCCTTCTAAAGTTTTGTTTTTTTACCGAACAACGTTCACAAATTAACATGTTGCTTTTCCTATACATTACCTTTCTTAATTTTGATTTTCCAGATATCTTCAACACAAACAGTATTAGTGTATTACACTCAAAAACCACTCACAACACACGAAGCACAACACAACACAACCAAATCGACGCGCCATCAATACTTTCCAATGCGCATGCCCGACACAAGTAGTCTGACAGGAAAATGGTATCCTACCATTATTCTAGAAATACAATAAACCGTATAATTTTCATGGTAGGAGGCACTTATTTTCACGGTTATTGGTTACAGTGTGGGTTAACATAAAGTGTGCCAGGAAATATTGACTAATGAAAGTACTTCGACAATGATTTGTCACCATTTGGTGTGAACAATGAGAGTAATATTTGCATTGGAGAAGAGTGGTAAATTCTCTGCTATCTTTGGCGCGTTTCCTGGGACCTAATAATTGTTTTCTCGTAGGAAGGAGATACGGTTCTTCACTAAAATACTTTTCCTGCGTTTTTGATTTATGTCAACTGCTTTGCAAAATAGGTTTATGTCAACTGATTTGCATTGAGCTGAACTTAGTTTTTAAGCTTGTTGTCGCTGTGTGGTACCAAGAGGGTGTGGTATGGTTTTGGCTGTACATGTCATGATTCTTGAGTTGCGCATACATTAAACTGCGCATATAATAGCACATCCTGTAAATAATATTCACGTTATTTGCAAGAGTTAATAAATCAATGAAAAATGGACCACACAGCGATAACAAGCGTACAAGACTGATTTAAAGATGAAAGTTGGTTAATTTTGGATTGAACTGGAACTAGCTGGACGTTGTTTCCTTTTGTGTCTGCTTCAGATACTAGCCTAATTTGTAATGCAATCGAGCACTCCAGTAGAATAAATTAGAACTCACTGGTTGGTCAAAACTTATTTCGGAATTACTTGTTTCTGTTTCAGCACAGTAATTAATTTCTTCCCCAACTTCTTTCAGGGATAAATAACATCACCTTCTCGTTACAGTATTATTCCTCATTGGGTTAGGTTAGTTTAGAAAAGTCAGGTTCGGTTAATTTTTTATATATGCACATCCCATTCGGAATAATACTCCCACGAGAACTACGTCAAATAACACACCACTTCTTACGATTTTTAAGTATTTTTATTCCCGCCAGCTTAAAAATCTAAGGGTACATTTTCATGCATGTGCTAAACGCGTGTTTCGCTTTCGATTTTTTTCTATTAGCTAATAGGGAAATAGCGTTGCGTATTTCTATCATCTACTGGACCAAATCGCAAGTAAAGCACGCTGCTAACGCGTACATGGAATGGCACCCTTACAAAATAATGAACTTGAAGGAACAAGAAATTATATAATATATTTTTTCTCGTTTTTGTTTTGTTTACATCACATGCACGGTAGCTAATGTTTCTTTGCATAAGAAGTAATGTTAATTTTAAAATGACCCAGTTTGGCATTGAAGTATTTTCTGTAGAAGTACCGTTTGTAAATCTGTTGTAACTTGTTTGTAAAATGCATTATTTCAAAATGTATATAAGACATGGGAAATTCGTGTTTAAATATTCCCAGAATCTTAGAGACCTTGAGAAATACCATGAGAATTTTCTATTACGATATGAAATCATCAATACTAACCATATGTAATCAAAAACAAAGAACTTTGATATAATACTGTTCGACAAAAAATACTGTTGCTGCTTTTCTTTGTTACGTTCTTGTAAATGCCGATACATAATATGGTTCGAATAATGTCTTTTACGTTTTTAAACTTGAAGCAAACAAGCTAGTTTTATGTTTTCCGTATTGCATAAATATCCTATATCGTGTAGTTTCTTAGTACTCAGAACAAACAAAATATTTAATAAGATATAGCCATAAATTGAAGGCGTATTCCTTTGAGACCAAACAATAAAAAAGATTGAAGGACTCTTTCAAACCCACGAGTATTTCCAATCAAGCTCTTTCCCAAGTTTAAAGTGCTTTCAATACGATCGAAAGTAACGTACGTTTATTTAAATAATGATTTTCCAACTATTCAAAGTTGAAAGTTTTTCGAAGTATTTATAATACAATAGCTTTCCCATTCTATTCTAAACTGGAATTTCGATTCTCTGAGTATTGTTCCTCTGCTGGATTATCTGTTAATAATGATTAGTTATTCTCAAAATTAATAAATACTAACGACCCTTAAATATCATCCCCAACGGCGATTACTTCGAATTAGCTCCCAACTGACATCTAAGTGTGTTCAAATGGAAACAACTTCTTGAAAATACTCCGTAGACTTCGCTATGATTGGTAGATACTATATTCTGTATTCCCTTCTGTTTCAAACTCCTTCTTTTTATCAATTGTTCTTATTCTGGAAATTTCTAGTGTATTTTACTTAATAACATTTTTCACACACTATTGTATTCAAGATAGTGTTATTTACATACTGTTAAACATTTTGGAGTTCCTTTGTATGTTTGGTAGTTTTAGAGAAATGTCAGTATTTGCATTTATTTGCACCAAGTACTTTTACGCTATTGGAAGTTCTCAGGTTTCAGTTACAGTGTAATTTGTGCACATGCGCAGAAGAACAAAACGATTTCTTATCATAACCATACATTCAATATTGGTCAAGTGTTTGCTGTCGCCATCTTGATCGCTTACGTTCGGAAAAAAATGGGAAATATTCTCAATCAATGAGATTCCGATCGGAAAGTGGTTAAAACGTGGCATAATTTGTGGCAGTAACTTAGTATATATATTTTTTTGGTTCGAACAACGCATTTCTGACTTTCTATAATCCTTTTTTTTCCTGGTGTTTACTTATGACTGGCAAGAATTTATGAATAGAAAATAAATCAATTTATGTGAAATGCTTCAATGTAAGCCCTAATAAATAAATATGTCGAGCCATGCGTAGTTTGCGAACTAGAAGTACCAAATGTGATGCGGCACCGTCTCAAATGACGTAATATCTCAACAAAGATGTAAACAAAATGTCGGTTTAGTAAATCGCAATCACCCTTGTACTCAATAATGGTTAGTCAATTAATTCACAATGAATATTTTAATTTGTGAATCCCTTCTTGGCTGCTTCCTCAATAATAAAGTTAACTTAAAAAGAAATCTTGGGTACAATTTCGATTAAGGTTTGCTAAACCCACACGCTTTACGTCATTGTGTCTGTAGAAATTTGGAAACTTCTAGCAGCGAAACAACGTTATGTCTCGACATTTCTTCAAATATTTTTTTTCTTGCTTCAGTATGAAAAATTTAATTTTATAACTACTTTTTAAAACACACTGTACACTATTGTAATTATAGAGGAAACTATTCAATTAGATAAATTGATCATTCATTAATACACTATATTTTTCAGTTTTTGATTTTGTTTAAAACATCTAAATGCAGCAGCAAATATTATGTAAGGTCTCTGTTAAAACAAGTTTTCGCATATTGAGAACAAGATGCTCGAATACACAAAACAAGAAATAGCTAGCTACCTCTGACAAAACTCTCCATCATCCGCGAGCGAATTATCCACTTTGAGAAGTAGCCTAAAATAATGTTAATATCTAGAAAAATATTTGTTTCCAGTATGAAAAATTATATGACTCCGAAGGCAGTTGGTCGAGAGGAATTACAAAACAGAAGGTGAGAAAGAAATGAAGGACGGAGCGGCACTAAAAGCACGTGTGGAGAAGGTCTTCCTTGAAGGTGCAAAGGAAACATTTCTGAAAAAGTACTGCTTTGTCGGCTAAGTTTACAAATTGAAATTACTATTCGTATTAAACATTCAGATGATGCATTTTTTGGGGGGCAGGTTCTAGAAACATGGGTCCGAGAAATGCTCTAGAGGGATCTAATTCTAATGTAACAGCATATTTCATTACTTCCATCGTTTTATAAATTCAGCTGTATTGATGGCTCTTAAGCTGCTTTACTTCAGCCTGGAATAGGGTAGGGGAGAGGGATGAGAGAGTGAAGTAGGTCAGGGCCTGGTTAAAGCTACCATCCCGGCATTGGCCTCGTGGGACACGAAAATCCTCCAAAAACAGACAGGATACCTGGCCGCTGAATTCGATACCAGCACCCTCCTAGTGAGAAGGCACCAACCACACTACCAACTGAGCTACGGTCGCTCGGAATATCATGCATGTTATGAATTATAAACTACCTTTTTAATGCCCGAGTTTATTGAATAGTGTGGTGTTACGAGTAATCTGAAATATTTTAATACATCGGATATATTTCTTGGATAAAAAAGAAAGTAGCACATGTTACTATTTGGCGAATAAATGCAGTGGCGAAGCGTGGCTGGCATAAACAAATGAGCGGACATAATACTTTCGTGGAAATACAACATGAAAAAATACTTTCAGGGAAATAAAAATATCAAAGACAGTGTTTCTATATTGTTGATACATTAACAGTATCTATATTTTCCTGACTATACCACAATATTCAAGAAAGAAATAAGCAAATACGTTTCTAGAAAGGATGCAACTCGCTTACCTCACGTTGACTCTTCCAGGTAAGTACCGAACACCTGGTATCTGTGTTGAGTGATTACAGTTACTTACTTCGAAAAACGCAAGGACAGGGATGTGGCTTCGATGCTCACTCACACCATTAAGCGAATGCCTAGTTGCGACCTTTGATAGAGACACTGTACTCCTCCACAGAAATAGCAAAGTATAGACCTAAGCGTGATGGTCTGTAGCTTTAAGATGCGCTAAAAGTTCCTACTTGGATATTTGTAAACCTTTGCTTCCATGTCATGAGAAGATACACACAGAACATAACGTTGACAAGAGAATATATTAACTAGTGTGAATGTAAGGCTCGGGTTGCAAGTCATGTCCAATACTGCGAAACTAAAATATTTGAATCAACATTTCTTTTTTCGACTTTCGACCAGAAACATCTGTGTTGGATTTTCTACAATCTGGTTGAGTGTTTTTATTCCAGCTCGCCATATTGAATTTTATCCCCCATATTAGATTTCCAGAGCAATTCTGACTGTTGCAGCCATGATATTTGAATTCAGCATACTTTTTACACTAAAACTAGCCAGATTGAATAATTACTAAAAAAAAAATACCGTCAATGTCATTTTAAAGCCTTTTTCGAAATTTAGTCCAGTGTATAAAAATCATTTTATTTGTTAGAACAAAAATATGTACTAGACATAGCATAGAATACAAAAATCACAAAGATTCTCTTCTGCAGTTCATCAATTAGTATTCATTATTCCTCAAATAATTCTTGCCTCTTTCTATATAGGAAATACTATTGATATCAAACTACAGACACTCAGAAGTAATATGGATCCACTCATCCTAGTCTAAAACAAACACACGCATATACAAAACTACTTCAAAATGTGTGTTGAAATTCTGTTTTCAAAAGTTAAGATTTTCGACTCAATGATATACCTGCGGATTAGGTCTTGGGGAATTGGATCGGTCACCCCATCTAAATTCTTTATTTTAATGTCAAGTTGAGCATAACTATTATTTTCAATAATCTTCCTTCCTTGAATGAAAGGTAATATTCGTAATTATTTAGTTACATTTGCATGGCATTTTATTTGATCGTGTCTTTGATCATCCACTAAGTTTTAGAAAGAATATTGTTTTAGGTACCGTTCCATTTCTGTATGGATAAGACAAATTCTGAAATGTAGAAAAAAAATACATTGAATTGCCGTGGATATATTTTTTCAGCAATAGGCCTAAGTATTATTCAAGTTATCTAAAAATTTATGTAATTTGTGGGAAACATTTAAGACAACAAATTCCTCATTTCCCTGTACTAGCTCAAACTTGTAAAACGGTTGCGTTATTGTATACTGATTAAGGAATTTGGAACGCAATTTGTTATCCATTACTTCTGTCGGGAAATCTTTAATTTTAAGACAATACATTAACTAGTATTTAACATGTATCAATACTAGGATATAAAGTCTCGAAGTGCACATATCCATACACTAGTAAAGTACAAAGCGTTAATGTAAAGCAACGATTTCCAACAAAAGATGGTAGCACTATCTCCGTATATGTCTAATGTATTTTTATCGTGGCTCGAAATTTCAATGCTGCTCCTACAAATTCAAGCCTAGAGAGTTCAAACTTTCAGGGAAGAAAGTTCATAACTAATTCAAGAGTTCGATCAATACCGATTTTATATTTTCGTTTTTCTTCATTGTTGAAATCGCTTGATTGTTGTTGTGAATATCGAAACTTATAGCAATGAAGCTCTTTCAACAATGAACAAAAACGAAAATAAAAAATCGACATTGATCAAACTCTTGAATTAGTTCAAACTTTCTTCCCTGAAAGTTTGAACTCTCTAAGCTTCAATTTCTAGGAGCAGCAAGGAAATTTCGTGTCACGATAAAAATACATTAGACATATACGGAGTTAGTGCTGCCATCTTTTCTTGGAGATCGTTGCTTTGCATTAACCTTAAAGGTAAAGAATATTGCAATAAACTTTGATCTTTTTCTCAAAAGTAAGAGAATTTACTAGCATGTAGTTAAAACGGTATTATCGACTAATTCTTTGAGTTGATTTAACACTTCATGTTTCTGATTCTTTGTAAGATAACATGGGAATGGTTGGTTACGTTCTTTCTTTGGGAAAAACCTTCAAGCTTCTGAAATAAAATAACGAGTTGTATTAAGTTTTGCAATATCTATGTATCATAAATTGGCTAAGTTTCTTTCTACCAAAAGATAAAACAATAGAGATTAGTCATGAACGGGTTGTTTATCTTTTTCAGTCGGAGCGAGATTATGTGCCATTTACTTCTTAGTGTAATTTATAGACGTAATTGTGAGAAAGAAGCGTCAATACCAGGTCCAGAAAGCGTGTACTCAAACTGGAAATTACAACAAGGTTGGATACACGCCACGTACAGTGGCGCACAAAAGTATTAGAAAACTTAACAAGACATAAATTGTAACACAAATTTATTTCACTTAAATTTTAGCTTAAAAGTAAAACTTAAATGTAATTTATAAGGATTACAATAAAATTGTGAAGTTGTATTTTTTATCCCAGAAAGATCAAATGCATCAAATGGGCAGAAATCAATGCCGTTTATCTCTATGTTCTGGCAACATCGTTAGAAGTCGAGAGGAAATGGATTGAAGGAACTACCACTCTGATCATATGACTGTATTTAGTGTGATACAATGGCAAATGATAAGAAAACAATAAAAAATGAAAAAAAAACAGAACTATTTAATAAGATTTTGTGTCTCACGATATATAGACAGCATAAATATATAAATAGCTATTATATATACTTAATTAGCATTGCGCCGTAATAACACCTACGTGATAACGTAAAGGACCACTTATCTACCTACACATATTAGCACGTTAACAGCTTGGAACTGACGTTCCAACTGCCATTGTAAAAAAGAAAAACAAAACTTTAGTCCACAAGGATGTTCGATGCACCCACGTTCCCATCCTTGTTCCAAGTACCAACTCAATCAGGTGAAAAGAATCACATAATGTCGGAAGAAATACGTTATATGAAACCAAATCTATTCATTTTTTCTGCTTCTGTAAAATTTCAAATGTTTGGCACTTAGAACGTTTGGCATTTCCACTCTACATATATTTCACATTTTCCATATAGTCCATCAGTATGCTCTAGGACCAACCAAAGCCGAAATTATTTACATTATGATGCGGTCATATATCACCTTGACGGACGATAGCTACCACAATTAAAGACCTGAATTGGAAAACATCAAAAGTCCACTTTTTTGGTATTTGCATTTTTTCTGTTCGTTGGTATCTATGTTCCAAGGGCCACTTGCATAAGTATCACATCCTAATCCCACCACAGAAACCCTTTTTTAATATACAATAATTTCCACTGAATGAGATAACACACGAAGACTTTGGACTGTTTTCCGTTCCTCCTGAAAAATATACTCCGGTGGACTTGGGATGTTTTTCAACTCAGGTCTTCAATTTAGCTGATTCAGGGAGCGATGCTTGGTCCACGTGGAAATTTGAGGCAACTTCTGCTAAAGTCAACCATGGTTTATAAACACTCAGTAGGTGAGGCCAATAGGATGGCTGCATAATTCTGGTTTCATTTTCTTCAGCACTAATGAAGCGAGTTCAGATACTTCCTGTAGATAGATTGAAACATTTTGAATACCCACAGTGCTTATCTAATCAATTTTATGTTCGTAATGGAGAGATCTTTATTTTCTTTCGTTTTGGAGCTCTAGAACCATTTGTACCTTCCACACCAAAAAAGAAAACTAGGAACACCGTTTTCAGCCTTGTTCTGATGGCAAATAAACTGATCTCTTCTTGTCTCTGTTATCATTGGTTAATCATTACAAAACCCTGGCTGCCAATCACTGTCATGATGTTTTAGACACTTTCTACAGAGGATGTATTTGAAAAAAAAAAATGAAAAAAAATACATGATTTTGCGCAACTTAATTCATTTTTACGTTTTATCTCAAAGATGCCGCGATCTTATTCTCGACTGAGACCACAGCTACAAGTCACGTGGCCGCGTTGTTGCCAATTTGGTTACCAGCACACAATAATGTCTCAGCGCAACGCTTTTTCTTCTTTCTATTATCAGCATAATACGTATTATTTCTTTGGCGTGGCAACAGCGGAGATGTTTCACATTTCATTACGTTACGAACAGCCAATGAGTAGGGGTGCTCTCTTCGTAGGGACCGGTTGGTTCTTCGCGGCGAGCTTATTTCTATTCCATTGTATCGGTAGATGTGATAAAAAATAATGAAAACTACTAAAGGAAAAATAGATAGTATTTATTTTCTTAAAAAAAAAAAAAAAAAAATACAAGTTATCGTGGGAACTGACCTGCTTGTCTGGTATTCCCCATTCCTTTATTATTTGTTTGTGAACTGTATGTACAAAATACACTTTGTTGTTACTTCGCGTTTCGTATTACCCATGTGTCACGCAACATAGCAGGTGCGTGCTATACAGAATTTCCGGTTTTTCAATGTGGTGCTTATGCCTATTGTGGTGTATTAGGTACAAAAACAGATTCATGTAGAAGACAGAAATGCAAACAAAGAATCCAAAAGAGTGTGACTATAAAGCTGATTTTAATCGACTAAATAACATATTGACATGAAAGCTACCAAATTGGGCCAAATTTCGCAAACTTTGGGCCAAATGCGCAACCTGATACCGTTGATCAGAGCTTCCATATTTTAACCTCGTCATTACAATTTTCTGGGTACACCTTCAATTCATTTTTTTTTTTTTTTTGAATCCTATGTTTCCCCGCTTATCATGAAAAATCTTGACATAAAGAAAGGAAAACAAGTACCAGTATTCCTAACAATAGAATTCATGGTATTTTTCTTCCATTTTCATTTCATTTCTGTAAGTCATCTGCAACAAACATTTTGTCTTTTATATAACCTTGAATTGTACTACAAGTGGAAACGGAAAAACCCATGTTCGGAACCTTTTTTTTTAAATAAACAAAATAGCTACCGCGAAAGAAGGATCGATGGACGTTTACAGGAAAACATGGTGTTGATGGAAAATGCCGTTTGTAACGGAATCCTAAATACACACGGTTTAGAAATAATTTCCAAGGATTAAAAAAAAAAACCTACATTTTTGTCTGTTTTATAAAATTTACGTCTACATTCCGTGCAGTGATTCTGCCAGACCCCCCCACTGTAGGTGTGTCACCTCCCAAATTTTCGAGAGCAGGTTCCAACTTTAAAATTTTTAAGGTAAAAAAAAAATAGATAGAAACCGTGCAAAACTGCACTTACACCCTCCAAATTTTGGCCTTAAACCCCCTGAAACTGATAATCCTGGCGAAATCCCTGATCCCGCACTGTATTAAAATTTACTTTCGTTCTTGGAAGAAAGAAGGAAAAACTTAACGACGAAAGACTTAGTCCAGGTACCATTCGACATTCTATTCGTGGAACTGACAAAAAACATGAGTCACTCTATAAAGTAAGCAGGAGAGCTCGAAGCTGTGTGTTTTTTTCTCAAGTGTCGTTCCGAAGGATTTCATGATATTACCATCACTTTGTTTTTATTGTCATGACTTTGTGCAAGATACTAAATCGTACAAAAAGGCATACATAAATATTGCTCAATAAATATTTTTATTCATGGAACTGATTGTTATTGTTCTTTTTGGTGAGAAGATTGATTGACCTTTGTGGGACATTGTGACTGGATCCTGTTATTTCTGCCCTACAAGGTCAATTCATATCCAGAAGTTAAATAGAAATTCGTTACCTCTCAAGTTGTTTTCGTACGTGATCCAATGCAAAAAGGAAAGTGTTTTTTTTTTTACAATTCATCTCGTATTAATTTTCTTCTACGATTGCAAGTAACTACTACAATTCACAAGCTATAGGGAACGTAAAGCTCTTAAATGTAATTTCTTTCTCTGAGGCAATGGCAAATAATAACTAGGACACATTCAACTTCTTTGATATCTGCAAAATTGAGCTGAGCGAGTTGCTGTTAATTATGTGAAAAAGATTATTTTGTAGGAATGTCATCCCAGTCACAAATTATTTTAACGACAGTAGTCGAAGGCGGAGAGAAACTATGAGCAGGTTGTCGATGTTGAAATACATTTTCGGAGTAGGGAATAGGGAGGCTTTGCCCCCCCCCCCCAAGATGCCTTACGTTTCCTTAAGCACGTGAGGTTTGACTACCTGAACTACAAATTGTTTACTCCACCTCGATACCCCTATTAGAGTGCAAAATATTGACATTTAATTATTTCCCAAGATAGCTGCGTGTACTTTATGACGTCACATTTTTTATCCACTCTGATTGTAATTTCATTTTTCGGATGTAATTATGAACAAGATATCGTTTATTTCATCTTGATACGACCATTAAATTCCAAAATATTCAAATGCAAATTGTTTTCAAGATGGTGGCCGGAAAGTATGTGACATCATATGATACCTTATTAACACAGGTCTATAAGGTTCCCGGTGCCATTCTGAGCTAAACTTTCTTTATTCCGTCTCGATACGACTACTACCTGTACAATACAAGGTATTTAAATGTAATTATTCCGCAAGATGGCACCTTAAACTTGGTGACGTCAAATTTTTTTGCTATTCTGATTGGACTTACTTCAGATGCAATCTTGAGTAAGATGTTTATTCTATGTTGATACAACAAAAATTACAACGCAAGATATTAAAATCTAAAAAAAAAAAAAAGAAAAAAAAGTAAATCAAAATGGCCTATTGTAACTAAGTGATGTTACACATTTTTGCTATTCTGAGATATATATTATTTTTGCGATGTCATTGTTAGCCAAATGCCGTTTATTCCATGCCTCTAGTATAATTTCATTTTTTTTTTTTTTCACAAAATGAAAACGTCGAACTGGAAGGTGAAGGGGTCGTTTCCAGAGCAACCTGTTTTTTCCCGATCTCGATATGGAAAACACGAATATGAAGATATTTTTCATGTACTCCATCTCTAAATAATACCAAAAAAAACTTTGCTATTTTTCCTACACTATTTATATGGAATTACGTACATTATGCGTAATGCAGTGGCGGTTTTTCGGGTGAAGTGGGTGAAGCTGTACTTCACCTATTATTTTATTTCTGTATTAATTAAATAAAGAAAACACAATTTCAAAAATACTGAAATAAATATCATAAAATGTCAGCAAGAATAACACCAACTCGCTTTATTATAGTTTTGCCTACAAGTAATTCACAATATTAACACTAGAGGGCGCCATCCGTCTTGCAAAGCAGGCTCCTTTGGTTTCTCAGCTCAGCAAAAGGAAGGAAGGAAGGAAAGGAAGCATTTAGGGTTGTCCCTAGCTATCCTTTTTCCTACTGACCTTGAGACTTGAGCGGAAGTGAGGTCCACTGTTTGTAGCAGAAGGTGAACTTCTGTCAGGCCAGTCTGACCAATCAGAAGCGGCCTGGAGCTTAGCGTTGGCAGAGACCTACTCCTTTCTTTCCTACTCGGTGGCGCCTGTGAAGTTCTCTCGAGCTCTTTCCAAAAGAGTTTCACTGCCCAATGCATAGTGAGATACTGGAATTGTTTTCTCCAAACCCCACCTTAGCGGCATTATGAATGGTTGCGACAGGGCTGGAAACTACATGATAATTACCACGGTCGTAAGGAATTTCATCGCCTGTACGATGTATAATCCAGATTTTACTACTAGAAAATATATAGTAAATTGGATGCTTAGCGTCTTAGCTAAGGTATGTACGATTTTAAAACCTAGTAAGTTGATCAATCATCACGCTTTTAAGATAAAAAGAAGGGAAAAATTTAAACGCATGTTGCGTACGAACTAGAAAAATTTCAACGTAAAAATAACTATCCAGTCACTGAAGTCTTCTCACTCAGTGTTGAATGCAGAGAATTCAGGAGGTGTGTGGGGGTGGGGTAGGAATTGCGCTAAAAGAGGAACTTTACTTTCAAGAACAATATTTTATCTTTTGCTATGGCTTATAACAAACTCCCTGGAGAATTTTGAAGCTCCAATGGGGATTTCTCTCGCCCCACCCTGTAGGTTCACCATTAGTACCATCAGATGTAATTATTATACACGCATATCGGATTGAGCCTATGTTGAAGCCAAGTACTCACCTTTGGTGCTGGGGTCGTCGGATCGATCCGTGCTCATGCTATGTGGTCTTTGTAGTGAACAAACACCGTGTGCATGGGTTTTCTCGAGGTACTCCCGTTTCCTCCCACTTTCTTCATTCCACCAATTCATCCCATCATCATCCATACGGTCTGAGCCATAGTTGCCTAAAGGCCTTAAAATGAATTTTAAAAAATCGAAGCCAAGTATGGGAGTTAATATGTCCATCAAATGTTAAAGCCACAATTTTCCACTTAAATGGAAAAAGAAAAATATATCCTCGTCATAATCCGGAGCAAATACAAATTTGATAAGTGACATAAATATTTATATTAGCTTTATATTAGTGACAATTATTTATATTTATAAAGCTTTATGTATATTAATTGGTCACATCTTCACTATTAGGTTTTAAGGACTGCTTAAAAATCTTGTCGGTGATAAAATGATCGTGTAAGTTCATATTGCAGATACATACATTGATTATTTATATGAAGAAAATTTTAATATTAATATCTATTCAATGCATAAAATGAAAATAGCGAAATAAGTTTACTAGCTAGAGAGACTCGCTCAAGCAGATACTGACAAAACCCTCCAGGATTTTCCCTGGTGCGTGAGAATTTCATCCCCGGTAGTTGATTCCGAATATCATCCCAACCAGGAATAAATCTTTATATTTCTACCCAAACAGATAGTAGGTTGAAAGTTACAAGCAAATATTAGTTTTATAATCCCCCTTCGTAATTTATAACAAATCGAACACTGCCTAAACCTTTACCATGAGCATAATACAGATTAAAATGTTTACATTCGCAGTTAATGCGGTCTAATGACACAGATATGTTTTGTTTAGGACAGATATTTAAGAATATGAATATGAAGCAAAGTTTTAAAAATAATGCTCGAGTTGACTTGTGGAGTTACAACTAAATTTGAATATTTAAGGCTTTTGGGAAACGTACTTTGGCTCTGGCCGAATGGATAATGATGCGAGAATCGGTGGAATGAAGAAAATGGAAGAAAAAAAGGAAGAGTGCCGACTCCCTGAGAAAATCCACGCACAAGGTCTTTGTCCACTACAAAGCCCGCGTGGCACGAACTGGGGACCCCACGCACCAAAGGTCCCATGGAGTTTCACTGTTTGAAAAATTACTTAATTACAAACTCAAGAAAAGTATTATTTCTATTTCAATCATAAATGTAGTACTTAGCACAGCCATGTGAAGGTGTGGTCATTTTGAAGAGAAGTAGCAAACTGACTGAAACGATTTATTGTTTTGGGAGGTAGAAAATCAGTATTACGGAGAACAATATGAAACAATAATTGCATGGTGTATTGGGGGAGGGGCAATCCAGCAGGATGCTCAACATTGAGTAATATGAGTAAATGGCATTAGGAATAAATCGGCAAAGTATGGATATTCAGGATAACTGTTACCAGTAGCTAATATGAAAGTGTGTTTACATATAAATAAATGCTTTGGTAGAACTTCACCTACTGTTTCAACCACGAGCCGCCACTGGCGTAATGTTAGCGCTGGTGGTTGAAAATTATGTGACGTCACATCCTATCGTTTTTCGTGATTACAATTTCGAGTTATATGTGCCATTCTCAGCTATATCGTTTATTTCAGCTCGATACACCTGGTAAAACGAGAGATATTGAAATCAAATTATATGCCAAGATGGCGGTGGTAAGCTGTATCACGTGATACGTTATCGATAGATTTTTGGATTTGCAGGCCTCGCCTGCCATGCTGAAACAGCTATATTTATTCCATTCCGATAGCCCAATTAGAATGCCAGATATTTCAGTGAATGCGACATCATATCCGATTACATTTATGGTTGTCCACCTAGTAACTCATACCCTAATACCGCGTCATAGCATATGCACTTCACTTGTCATCCTGACTACTGTGCACTGTATAATTAATATGGGAAATTACATACACAAACACACTCACCTACAAAACATATATGTATTTGTTACCTCATATTATATCGTTATTGCGGATATGACGTCAGATAGCAGCCGAAATATGTGTCAGTGACACCTTATGGGTAGTTTGATTGCAATCATAGGCTTCCGATTCTCAGCCAATCATCGTTTATTTCACTCCGATAGCTCAATTAGAACAGCAGATATTCATTGTATATATTCGTCAATGTGTGTTTTGTGAGCGAGTATCGTTACTATGGAAACTTTCTAATGCGGTTAAAACCTTAACGGAACTTTCTTACATCGTTACGTAAAGTTTGGCTACAGTCGGCTTATTGATTCGTATGTAATAGTCGAATATATATTTATTAATAATAATTCAGTCTCGTTACCATGGAAACAGTAAATAGTTTAGCATCTGATGTGGTTTAAGTCCTAAGGGTTGAGTCCTATACAATCATACCAAGCCTGAAGCAAATTAGTCTAAACGTTCTAACATGAGGCGCGAATGTAAAATTTAGTAATTGGGTCCCGTGAATTTGGTCACACTTCGCGCAGTTAAAAATGATTACGCTGGAGACCATAAATAAATGTTAGTAATATTTTAAGTGAAATCGCAATATTCACAACAAAAAAGTATGTATTTTTGTCTATAGAACTTATATATATACACGTATATATAGCTTTTATATTATTTCATTTTAGACTCGGTCTCTGTGCTTGAGACCCGGTCTACCAGGTGACCATAGTCAGATTTAGGAGAGAGAGAGACCCTGGGGTGAAGGGGCACGAGAGAGACCCTGGGGGGCAATTACTTTAAAAACTATCGTTTATAATTAAACATCTAAAGACATTCTGAAATGACTGTGGGGACAATGCCCCCCATAAATCCGCCCATACCGGTGATCCGAAGAGCAAAGCAGAATTTATAATTATTTCCTTACGTTTGAACAGTGTTTCTTTCAGGGCTAACCACGATCGGAGGTGTTACCCCTAGAACACAAACAATATGACGCCAAAATGTCCAGTTCAGTATAGTTCTCAGACAGGGTCAAGTTTCGGATCGGGTCACCTATGTTCAGGGCAGACCGGGTCAGCGAAACTGACCCGGTTTCAGCTCTGATCCGTAATAAATGGACACTCAGCAAAAAAAAGCAAAGCTTGAACACCCTCCTGCCTGCATACTGATGTAATGTCTGAGCGCAAATGATTGACCAACATTGAATGTTTGGTTACGTATGAGAAACAGTTTTCTTTTTCTGCCCATGTGCGCAAATCACAATGAAATTACAAACTGAGAACTTCTAATAACGACGTTTCTCGCTGTTTTTTCACGATTCCTGCCGATAATTGCAAATATTGACATTGCTAAGAAACATTACGGGTTATGGTAGTTTCCCAAAATGTTTAAGTGTGGACACTGGAGGTTTCAGAGTTTATCCGAGAACGAATACTGGTACGTCATGCAGACAAATGCCAGAAGAATCCAAGTAAATAGTAATCTTAATTTTATTTACTGTGTAAGCTAGCCTTTTCTCTTGTCAATTCGTGAAATACTTGTACGGAAGTAAATTCGAAAGTACAACGTCAATTCGTGAAATACTTGTATGGAAGTAAATTTATCAGTTAAAAATAGAACTGATCAATTTTCACGAAACTTGGAATATGAAAATATTGTATGCCACATAATCTTTGCAACGAAGAAAATTAAAGTAGTGACATGATCAATTTATGGTCGTAATCTAAGTTACCAGTAGCAAATAAACATGTTTTGAACGTTGATTTTTGGTTTATTTCATTGATTAACCGTTATCGGTTAAGAAAAAAGTACGTTTAATTTTACATCATATTTCAACAAAGACTTGATATTGTTGATAAGATGTAAGTTCAACTGTTATTTTCAACTATGGTATAGATTGCATTTCATGGGATTCTCTCTAGTTTCATTGAATAAAATTTGTAATTAAATGCTAATTGAATGCCCTTAACTAATACTCTGTGTCCTCTTTTGTATGTTGAAAATATGTTGAATTTCAATCTAGATTTTAACGAAATATGATTTCGTAGATAATACGTTAATGTGACGTGTTTTTAACTATTATATTGAACTGTACCCTTCATATGTGTCTTTCAAAGTTAATTGCCTAAAAATTGTGCTTAAAAGAGAATATAATAAAATTAACTACGTTTATCATGTTTCATTTGCATGTTGAAAACAAATTGAATTTTAAATTATATTTCAACAAAAATTTTATTTCGTTAATAAGGCGTTAATGTGAAGTGTTTCAACTTTAACATAGATTTCTCTTTATATGCGCTTTTCTAAGGGAACAGATTACACATATTGAGAAATACAAATTTAATAGTGCAGCGATGGTCAAAATGTTAAAGAAGAAAAAATGCACATAACAAAGAAAGAAGGAAAGCATTCTTTATTCTTATCCTTACATGATGGTGAAACGACGCGTATGGATTTGTGGCAATGCGTTTAATACTCCCTTTTACTACAGATACCGTAAAAGAGTAGTGACTCTCAAGGCGACTTCGTGGATGAGGGGATAACGTGTCAAGCTGAAAGTTCCAGCTTCGAATCCCACAGCAGAAGGTTGGATAATGTCCTATTGGAAAATAAATACTGTATATCATGATGAAAGCAACGAACAAACTGCAGCTACATGTGTATACCAATAGACAGCAACCATGCTCTGTTTTGGCTAAGTGAACCCATATCTTCATCTTTCGCTTCTTGATTTCAACGTGTTTCTTCTCAACCATTTTTCAACGTCGAATAAACCGTTGAACAGGTGGACATTTCGGTACATCCACAATGTTAAAATTGCACTTCGGTACTAACGTTTAATTCACCTATTTTTAACGTATGTGCGCTACTGGGTGCATAGGGGAGTTTTTAAAAGATCAGCTAGTTGAATTTCGGAGTTTGTATACCGCATCCAGTTTTATTGTCTCTACTAATTTACCTTTTCCTGAATGCTGACCAATTAGTTTACACTTCTGTTGTGAAAATAGGAAGACTAGAGGAAGTGTTATAATCCAATGAGAGCTAAAAGTGAGTTACGCTAAGTAAAATCGATGAGATTTGTTATTCCACAATAATAATACGTGACTTCGAAACTCATTATCTCTATTTCGTGTGTTTTGCAATTAAAATTGATCACTACAATTATTTCTGTTATTCATGAGTTACATTTTAGAATTGCAATTAATATCTTAATACGAAAACTTTCTGTTTTTCACTTTTAAATCAACAATATAATCCATCCAGCGGAAGAACAACCGCAATGACTTCTTCCTTTGATGGTATCGAAGACAATCTGGTTGTGTAATGAATGAGTCTAGCTTTGTTGACACTTTTGTGACAAAAAAACGTAACTCATGAACCGGAAGCGTTCAGTGACACTGAAAAAAACAACAACATATTAATTATTACATATTAATATCCGGTTATAGCCAAAATTTACGTTAAGGTTTCGACGAATGTACACATCAGCGATCTACTGCATCATAGCGGAAGTAATGATATTTTGAAAGGCGATATTAATTACTAAGCACAAATTCCTTTAGGGGTTTCCTGTTTATTATTAAATATTTATTAAATAACAATCGAAACTAAAGAATAAATTTAAAAAAAAATTGCGGCGGTGAACAAAAAAAAAAAATATGTAAGGATAGTTTTAAAAGCCAAGTACACTAAGCACATAGTTTTTCCTTTTAACATCTACAGCTTATGAAGCTTGCGAATTTCTACTAGGAGTCGACATAAATATTGTATCTCGCTTTTATATTATTATTATTTTATTCAAAGAAACGGAACCAGATTAAACAATTGGAAAATATTTAGTTTTAAATAAACTCTGGCTCATTCCTTTATATATTTTTTTTTTCGTTTTCATTTAATCTTCAGACCCTTCTAATATTTTTTTTTCTTTAAAAATATTTTTATATTCAAATTAACGTAAAGGACCGGAACAAACAAAAACCGTAATACAATCGAAAACTGACCTTTGGATAAAACCTGACAACATTTAGCCAACTTCACCTCGGTTAGTCTTGGCTCGAGACGAGACGAAACAGAGAAATGGCTATAGAAAACGAGATGAGCCAGAGCTCACGTAATGCAAAGTATTTATCTTTTCGAGACGACTCACTCTCTGGACAAGATATTTTCCAGACGAGATAGCACAAATCTCGTTTCGTCGGCAACACTAACCTCGGTAGCCGTGTGGACTAGGTTTCGTTCATGAGGTTATGGGTTCGAAAATATAGATATATATTTACCGAAAACGTTTGAAAAGAAACGGAAAACTATAAAATATTTTAAATCAGAAGGGTTGTCATTCAGAATAAGTCGGATACTAGAATTCCTGCAACGTTGTCAGATCTCTCCCACATTCCTCATTATCTCTCTCTCCTTCTCCTATTGCGGGAATAACAATTGACAACGTTGAAACAAACTCATATAGCCAGGTACGGATAGGGTTGTCCGTCCTCCTAAAATTTTGCTGATCAAACATATAAATATACATTAATTTGTATAAAAAGGGAGTAAAATATTATTTCGTGCCCCCCTAAATGCATTCTGGTTACCCCATACAGCTTGAGACTACTGGCTCGCCTGGCTGGAATTACATGATTGGAAAAAACTGAAGAGAGAGAGACTCTTCAAGGACAAACGCGTTGTCATTGGCAAAATATTGTAGACTTTAACACTAAACTTTCAATAGAGAATAAATAGGTTCATTAAACCTAGGACATGGTCATGGAGAATTAGAGCCTACAAGTAAAACACAAAGAAGACAGATAAATAATTGATATTGCATTGGAAACAGACGCGTTGAAAACGGCCATTTGAAAAAAGATCCTAAAATTGTGTGAACTTAAAGCAAGTGCACTATTTGACTCTAAAACATGTTTCAAAAGTTGAGGTTAACAATTGACAGACATTAATTTGGATTTTTTTTTTTCGTTTAAGAAAGTCAAAATTTATTTCCAATTTCATATTGTGTTACCGTCGAGAATTAATTTTCGTTCGTACTGTAAAAATATATGCAATATTGTTATAACAACGACCACCTCTTCAATATCTCACTATAGCATAGTGAGGAATTCTAAGTCCTTACCAAGAAAATATTTTTAAAATGCTCATAAAATCTGCTAACAGTATATTAAAATCATTTTAGAAGGTTAACTTAATAATTTCAAATTTTTAAAGAAATAATTTAAAATAATAGCAAAACATTTTTTTTCCAACATGTCAGTACTTTCAAAATTATTCTAAAATTTGTTTCAATACAATCATCTTTATAAATTTTAAAATAAATTTAAAATATTTTTAAACATAAATTTTCAAATATCAGGAGATTTTAGGTGAAATTTAGTTTCATTTAGCTATAAGAACATTTTAAAACTATATCACTTAAATGATATCAATTTTTATTTCAGAGTGATTTATATTTTTATTTTCAATTTAATTTATGTATTACTACCTTCGGATGTAAATATAAAGCTTAAGTAAATAAATACAAAAGTGAAAAATTCTTAAGTGGCAATAGAACTGTGTGATTGTCATAAAACAATGTTTAGAAGAAACTATTTCACGGAAAGATCTATCAACAAATTGGATTTTATTTGTTAAAAATAAAACGCATGTTTGATATCGAACAAATAAGAGAATGTTTTAAGAAATTTATTTAATATGGTATTTTAAACATGTTAATTTCATAGACAATGTTTTTTTTTATTGTTATATTGGAAAAGTCAAGTTAAATTTAAAAAAAAAGAACTAATGATTGATTGGATGACAATATTAAAAAGATTCTTGAAGTATACGAAGAGGACAACAAAATGTTTGGTGTGCCTTCAGTATTTTGAAATACTTCTATAAACACTTAAATTCTAATACTCTTAAATTATTTAGACTAGTGAAATGAATAAAAAGACAGTATGTATTTAGTTTATTTCCACATTTAGAGGGTAAATTGAATATATTGATGAGTATTATTCAATTTATAAATTAGTAAGTAGTGTATACTTATTTTTTTTTAAAAAAAATTAAAAATGTTTACGAAAATAATGCAACAAAATTAAGTTTCAGAGTTTACAATATTTGAATTGTGAAGTTTAAATTGTGAATTGCAATAATATTCTTTGTATACTCTCCAATCCCCGTAAGAATTTCTAATTTCAAAACTATATAGCTCCTTACTGGACATATAACAAAACATGTGATACATATTATATGAATGAAAGAAAAATCATAATTACTATGCTCTTATTTGAAAAATGTAGTCCTTGATCATTGTTAAGTATGAAATATCAAACTACTTACATATAGAATCCTCTGTCGGCCATATTTACAAACATTTCTTTTCGTTTAGTTTACCACAGCATTTTTTTTTAAATAAGAAAGTATAGGCCTACGTTCCTAACAGGAGAGAATATTCGTTTTCAATTTAAAACTGATTTTATACTGGTAATTATGTGGATCCTGTTCAATCAGTTTATTTTGCTATTTACTTCCCGTTTGTTCTCTTTTAAATGACCTTTCTATTATATTTCGTTGTTACCCTAAATGGTGGCCAATTTCTGAGTTACTATTACTGTATTTCGAATACGCTTATTGAAATCAAGTATTTTTGTTAAAAAAGTAAATTAATTTGAAATTTCCGAGGAACACATTTTGAGCTTCGAGATGGACTAATAAGAGAAATTTCTTCTCCATAGCCCTTGAATTCATGCCTCGTTAAATTACAATTATGTAGTTTATAATCAACACGTAATTTTAAAATAATTTAATTGCTCAACAGACTGATTTTTTCGGTACGTAAACATTTTTTTTTTATGTGCAATGTTCATTAACTAATTTACGAATAGTTAGTCCAGTGTATTTTTTTAAAAAGATAATTATTTCCTATGCTTTGTTAAACTAAGTTAATTTAGTATCAGAGAATAACTGGTTGCAACTCGCTCTGCTAAGCACCTGAATGAAACAAATGAAAATATAGCTGAAGGCACCCAACGTAAATATATATATATATAAAAAAACAAGAGTTTAAATATTTGAATATGAATTAACAATGCTTTTGTTATTACAATTTATATAATAATAATAATAAAGTTCTGCTAATAGAAGCAAGAATTCTTTTTGTTAATTCATTTAAAGAAATAATTGCTGTGCTATTGACCATATGTGATGTTACATGATCGGATGTACTCATTAAATTTAGCTGTTTTGAAAGTTTGTAGGAGAAAATTTTTAAAGTCATTACCACGGGTAAATATGTTATAGTCCACTTTAATCTATTATCTAATCTAGTAGATAATATTATTGGCTATTAGTTCTTTCATTAACTCATTATTATAATTATAAATAATACACGTGTACAAGAAATTATTACGCATTAAAATCTAAAATTCGAATGGAAGTATTTACATAAAACTATATTAGATCATATTAGTCTAAATATTAGATAAAAAAAAAACATTTTTAATAAAAAAAAAGAAGGATTATTATAGATATAGTTGTATGTAAAATACTTCTTTACATTAGGGACGTACAATGCAAAAAATAGCTGTGTTAATTCAACACAATGCGTTGTCCCTGCGTGACTACCACTTTTGTATGTTAAATCAACACAACACACGGTGTTGATTTCGGTACTGTGAAAAAAAAAAGTTACGCCTGCAGTGAGATTTGAAGATGGGTTGCTTAGTTAGAAGTTGAGCGTCTTACCGCCTTGGCTAAATCGTCAGACAGAAAAGGCACTAGATACAAACGATATTCAGTGAACAACATTTGAATTAAGCGACTACACTATAGATTTAAACAGTGTAGGGGATCAAATATATGTTGCTGAACCCCCAAAACAAACTAAGTTACTTGCACGACTTATCCCATGGTTTAATTACTTCCTATTTGTCAACTGAAAACCAGAATTCCCATTCATTGAAAATATTATATTGCTATGAAAACATGCAAGATGGCAACAGTCAAACATTTGAGGAGTATTACTGCTTTCTTATCGTAACACTATGTCAAATGCTGCGCTTGCTTTCATAGAAATGGAACATATTATCAATGAATGTGGATTGTGATCCTTAATTGATCAATGGAGAAGTGATTAAATCATGGCATAAGTCGTGAGAGTAACTTTGTTTGTGTTTGTGGTTCAGCAATATTTTTTTTTACCTTCTATTATTTCAATCTAGTATTCTTTCCGTCTGACGATTTAGTGAAGTCGGTAAGACGCTCGACTTCTAACTGAGCAACCCATGTTCAAATCTCACTGCAGGCGTAACTTTTTTTTATTCACAGTACCGAAATCAACACCGTGTGTTGTGTTGATTTAACACACAAAAGTGGTAGTCTCGCTGGGACACCGCATTGTGTTGAATTAACACAGCTATTTTTTGCAGTGTATACATCAACATAAAATAAAAATCACAAAATGTGCGTTTGGCGTCTGATTTGATCTCCGTGATGTTTTCAGGGAAGCAACAGAGAACTTCCCTTGGAAGCAGAGGCAGTAGTCAATCGATTGCTGAACGATGTAAGTATTCGATTGTAATTCATTTTTCGATGATTATAAAAGTTTTTTGTTTCTAGTAGCAACGTGAGAGAAAAGTTAATCGATCAGAAACCATTCATAAACTTATAAAATTATATTTTTTCTTTAACTTCGATCTAAGGTTTAAGAATGCAGCTGTGGCCATAGTCTGAGGTCGTGTGTGAAGAATGATGTCCCTCGGCAATCATTTTTCTGTGGCAAGAAAGAAAAAGCTAGTGGCGAAGGCTTTGAATGAGTGCTGATAAATATAGTTATTTGCCAAGTTTCGATGAAATTAAGAAACCTGGATTCCATGGATCATAGCGAATAGAATAACTCATCTTTGGAGCTTTCTGTCTCCAACTGTACAGGTTATTCTCATACGGATATTTAGAAAATTAAATCCAGACAGGATAATTTCTTCTTTAAAAGCAAAAAGATGTTAGTCTACTGAACAGTGTTTTATTTTGTGCAATTTTCGAAGAGCACGTTCTGAAGCTCAGAAAGTTTCTAAGCTGGCCCATATAAAATAAAGTTAATGCTATGTCTGAAGTTGCTACAGTTCGTATATGCCTACTTTTCACACAATCATTGCATGAAGATTATATACGGTGGTTATACATAAAATGTTAATTACATAATAACAGCATTTTTTGTGCATTAAGTTTTTTTGTGGACATTTGCATGAATACTGCTGAATTCAATTTATAAATATGAAACCAACAATAGTTAAGAAACATAACTATAAAAAGAAAAGTAGGTGGACATGATTGAAAAGAATACACAGACAGGGATTCTGTCAGGTCCCCGTTTAATGAGAGTGTGACCTCTCCAAATCGGAGAGCACCCCCTAAGTATTTTTTTTTACTGTTAAAATTCTATAGAAATCCTGCAAAACTCTATTTACACCCCAACTGAAAATCCCCCCCAGCATCCCTGCATAGACATATATTGAACGTTCTAGTCAGCGGTAGTTTTTTTTTTTTTTTTTTTGCATAACACAATAGATTGTGTAAGTTTAATCTTATTCCTTCAGTGGTTGCGGTCACGGACTACGGAAAGGCAATGGGAAGGCAAGCGGATTCGATTCCTTTTGTTGACCATCAGACTAAGGTTTTTAAGCTATCCCCAGGGGTGGATTTCGGTTTAATTTTTTTGGACTGGCCAACTTCTTCGAAGGGGCACATTTTTGGGACAGTATAACGGGTCATTATAAGATTTTGCTTTGTTCGGCCATGCGTTCGGAAGCTTTTGGCCTGACCCGGCGAGGCCAAGCCAGGGCCGAAATCCACCCCTGGCTATCGCTCGGTTTTGCCGGCTAATGTCGGAATAATACCTCAAATAAGGCCCTGCCCGCTATCTTCCTTAATCTTCTTCCCGGAAGTGCTTTCCCAGGGATGACATTCCTCAGATTTGACGGTCTTAGTCCATAGCTGCCGTTTAAACCTAAACGGAAAATTTTAAAAAGAAATGAATATCGAATTCCTGCTAAATAAGGGTTGTTTTTACAACCTTTATCTTGATGCCATACTGGCATTCAGCTGTTGAAATTGAGGGACTTCGATCAGCATAGCTGGGAGCCGAACCTGAACCTGTGCGACTAACCAATTTGTATAACATACAGTTTCTTGAAGATAAATAATGCAAAGTGACGATTATTGGAATATTACTGCTTGGAAAGTTGCAAGACAAAATGTACTCTCTGCAAAATTGTTTATCTTATGTTTACATTTCGTGTAATTAAAGGAAACACCGATAATGGGGAAACACAATATACTAAAGTTCTAGCGGCGAAAAGATTTTCCATCTGTGTGACAGTACGCGTAGATGACACTTTTCGTCTACTAAATTGTAGACCTGGCTTTAATGCCACACGGTGCAACATTACTATTTCCTCCTTAGTTCAATTACGATTTCCTTCTAGAGAAATTTCTAAAGGGACTGAAACAGAAATGAGGATAAACGAACCAGTTATTAGCACTTTTAGACCACTGTTGGTTTGAAACTGTAAGTGGAGATCTATTGCTGCTTTATTTTCCTGTTCATGGCTAACTGTTTTCTGTTATGCTATAGTAAACTCTTAGATACTTCCCGAAATTAACTGTACAGTCAAACAATAAAAATGCAGAACAAGTATTTTATTATTTTTTCTTCAAAACAGCAAAATGACCTACTTGTTGGCACCCTCTTATGAGTTGTTGGCCTCCTTCATGCCCAGTTATTGGCACTCACATACAGGGGTTGGACAAAAAAATCTAAAAACACGTCATACAGGACACGTAAGTGTGGCCCGCCACTGTAAACCACGTGTTGCCGTTGCCGATCGTGTTTTGTTTTCAATGTGTCATGTGGACCTTCCTCTTCCGTCAGCAGTACCCAGTTCACCTGTGAGTGTCGTGGTGTGCAAGTGGTGCGGTAAAATGGGCGACCTGACAGACTTCCAAAGAGGCATGATCGTTGGTGCCCGTCTGGTTGGAGCTTCAGTGACAACAGTGGCGACCATTGTGGGGGTATCGACAGGCACTGTGTCCAATGTCACGAGGGCATACACAATGCATGGGCAAACAACTTCTGCAAAGCACAACAGTGGTCGAAAGACAATCCTGTCCGATAGGGACAGGAGGCATTAAAACGGATTATAGCAGCTGAAAA
This sequence comes from Lepisma saccharinum, assembly GCA_022664845.1. Taxonomy (NCBI): domain Eukaryota; kingdom Metazoa; phylum Arthropoda; class Insecta; order Zygentoma; family Lepismatidae; genus Lepisma; species Lepisma saccharinum. The sequence goes on along the minus strand of JAGDQP010003986.1, from coordinate 35,262 downwards.
GCAGACCACTGCAATGAAAATTACGTCTGAACTCAATTCCGGCCTACAGAACCCGGTTTCATCAAAAACAGTGCGACGGGAACTTCATAAAATGAAAATTCATGGCAGGGCCGCGATCGCCAAACCTCTGGTCACAGCAGTAAATGCGAAGCGGCGTATCCAGTG
>JAGDQP010003986.1:17502-30097 GCA_022664845.1 Lepisma saccharinum | reverse complement strand
GATAGTATCCTTCCGCCATAGTGACACAAAGAAAGTCACTCGCAAAATAGATATCACTTCTTTTGTGAGTAGAATTCTTTAGTCACTCTTCCTTTTACCCCAAACGGGGTTTTGTACTGATATCACTTATTTTGTAAGGCTGCCTATAAAAAAAGACTGTAACACGAGCCATCTATGCCGATGCGCCTCTCTCCTGCACACGCGCTATAACGTGTAGGAGACACGTGCACTGTAAATACAACGGAGAAACCACATCTGCGAGGTTGCTTCGGTGGCCTGGTGGTTAAGGCGTCCATTACCTTAACTTACACAATTTTCTTAAAAAAAACAAAAAAAAAACACACTCGACCGGGATTTGAACCCGCGAACCCACGCGGCGGAGTCAAGAACGCTATAGGCTACCGAGGCTTCGCGCTTGCAATTATGGAAACAGATATTTATTGGAAACGGACGGTGGTCTACAAGGATTCCTGTCTTGTAACAAAGAAAAGTATTTCCTGCTTCTAAACGTGATTTATAGCATTCTGAGTATATTGCAACAAGTCAGTAAATGTTGAATGATTTTGTTGAAGACTATTGCCTATAAAGAAGAGTTTGTTTCGATTAAAGGACGAGGTGGATAACCGATAATGTGTAGCATTTTTTTCTCATAGCAACAAAGGGCAGGATGCAATCCCGCGAAAACATGCATTTATATTCTTGACAGAAAGTACATTTTAAATTACTCACCATGGGAACGTGGAGGTTAGATAAAATTAGGTACGGCCATGTATCTTTACATTTTTCTCCTTTACGTCATGCCCAGATGAGTGGAGCAGCGGCGGAGAGCGTTCTCCGTACGGGCTCGTATTTAAAAAGTGGCACGTGTCACTATGGCGGAAGGATACAAGATCGATTTTGCTCCATATCTCGAAAACCGTAACTCCTATAAAAAAATCTAAGCTTGGATTTACCCCCATCCGGTACCACCCATTTGGGGCTAAAACAAACAAACAAAAAAAAAACACACACACACACAGAATGACGGACATACCTTTCTATCATTTGTGAAAATTTTGTGATTCGGTTAAAAAAGTCGCAACTTTTGAACCGCTCCACCGATTTTAACGTATGATACACCGTTTGAAACGTATTGAAGCGTAGAATAAGATCCAGTAAGTTTCGGCCGCCTATATGGTATGGGGTCAGTGCTATCCTAAAAAATGTGAAATTTTGATATTTTTTTCAAAGCGCCCTAGGGGGTCCCAAGGAGATCCTACCGACCGATTTTTTTCCTGTGTCTTAGTAATGGAAAGAGCTTTCAAATGTAAGTTCAAGCATCAAAATCGGACTTATATTTCGGTAGATCCGAAACTAACTGTATAATATCTGAGTGCCGCTAACAGTGTCGTTTGCCAGCGTCACTCGAAGAACTGCCGTTCTTCATGATGATTGGAAAAGTACTGGTTACTTTTACTGCTATAAATCTTACTTCATGAGTACAGCCAAATTAAATTTAATGGAATAAATTATTTGTAAATTTAAGCGATAAATTGTTGCAAAGTTCTTATTTTAAAATTGAAATTGTCTTTACTGTTTTTTAGATTCTAATTAATGGATGATTCTAATTTTTGTTGTTGTCCCTTCAGATTCAAATTATCCAAACATTTCTGATCAATTTACATCAGAAAATTTTCGAACAATATGATTCGCATTTATAAAGTGCACACAACATAGGATACATGAAAAACAGTGAACACAAAAGAATGAAACACCGTGCACAGACAAAATAGGATAAATACCTAGGTAGTGTGTTGTGTGTTACTGGAAGACATAGGGGGGAATAAGGTGATGTCCTTAAAGAGGTATGGGGAACCAGCTCCGAAACAATTGACTATACACTACAACAAATAATATATTTTATTATATGGTTTCTGTAGACCAAAAATGAAGTTTTCATCACTGTTACCAGACGTATAAATTTTTAACCACATTGAGCGCATCAATTCTCATCGGTAGCGGAAATTGAAGTGTGGTAGATGACCCCCCCCCTTACAAGAAAAAAACTAAGTTAAGTATCAGGGAATGCCCCTTCAAATACCACTTTGATGTAAAATGAATACAGTGATTTATTTCTGGTAATTTATTGTTTCTTCTTATTTTGCAGTTCTTCCAGCATTTAGTCAGAGAAATGTCTTCGCTTCTTCAAATGCCATTAGATTAATAAAGTGTCCGACAGAGAGAGGAAAGCAATGGACGTGTATGTCTGCAAAAGATTGCCCAGCACTTATTCCTAGAGCCAATAGACAATACTGTAAATGGGATGGTCTTACTCCACATGTATGTTGTCCTCCTCCAACTCCTCGGCCGCAAAGTAAGTACAGCTTAGTTAAACACATTGAAATAATTACTTATTATGAACGATTACAATGATTTAGTTCAATTATTGTAAAATGAAATAACTCTCTTCATTTCTGAAATGTAATGCAAGGGTGGTTTCAAAATTAGTAGCATTTTCCTTCCCACGTTGTGTTGTTGTTTACGAACCCATTGTTTGTTCACGAAACACAAAAACCTCGTTTTTGTACTTTTTAATATTGCGACGAGAGGTTTTCCTTAATGCTTATACCGCCTTCTGTGTTCAGTAATGTATTTCTGCACACACAAAATTATTGCTGAAACGTGTAGATTTTTTCTTGGGATATTAGTGTGTACTCCACCGTTACCTTTTATCATATCTAACCAGGGCTCCAAATGGACCGGAGCAAACCGAAACGCCGTTCCTGTTCGTGAACACTTGGAACCTACCTGTTCTGTCTTCTCAATATTTTAATCATAGACAAAAAGGACAGTAGCATGTTAACGAAAGATAAGCGTTCCGTTTCGTGAAATTTTCAATCCGAGCAAAAACACCAGAGGCGCAAAAAGTGCAGCCAAGTTCTTTAGCTCTAAAAAGGTGTGAAATGGGAGACGGATGAGCCAAGTTCCTTGGTGACAGCATGTAAGAGGAACAAAGGAACATCGCGCGAGGTGGCAAGGTTCATGATCCACAAGCTATAAGGGTGGTGGGGATCCTAAAACCCACTACGTCCACCGCCACCAACCCTAAGGCTGTTGCTAGCTCGCGCCAAGTGCCTCGCTGGGTGTGCTGCCCCAGAATTCCGTGTGCGCCCCAACTTCAAATTTTTAGGGCTACGCCCCCTTTATTGTAATCAAACTTTCTGGGGGCAGCGCCCCATGCTGTTCAGACCTTTTCCCATATCCCCTCGGGGGCTGCACCCTCATAGCGGTGGTTTGATCGATTTATTGAAACATTTCCGTGATGGCACACCTTCATACCAAATTTCGTTTCTCTAGCTTCAGTGGTTTGGAAAATGGTATTTGGGCAGCTATGTTGAATTAAAGAAAGCGATTTTTTAAAAGTTTTCTTACATTGCCGTTACCTACTTGTGATGGTACACCTTCATACCAAATTTCGTTTCAATAGCTCAAATGGTGTGGAAAAAGTTTTTGTGCGGCCATTTTGATCCAAGTTAACAACTTTTTCAAAAATGTAAATTATTCCTAAACTACTCTTGTTAATATACCTTTATGCCAAATTTCGTATGTCTAGTTCAAACGGTCTGGAAAGTGGATTATGAAGTCAGCCATTTTGGCTTCAAAATGATGTCTTTGAAGATATTTTGTAATCTACTAGTGATGATATACCGTCATACTTCGAAATTTCATATTCCAATTTTTAACATCTTTTTTCTTACAGAACCTCAAAATCGCTGATTTCGCAATAAACTCTTGTTCCTGTATAGCATGCTGACGTTTTGTGACACGCGGAACTCGGCTGCATGCACTGCCGTGCGTGTTGATACTCCCCTCGATTCGCTCGCGTCGCTGCGCCAAGAATCCCACGGCAGGCCGCGCATCGAACTTGAGGAGTTTGGAGGAACTGCGTCCTTTTGTCACAACCAGAATCTGCAGGGCACTGCTCCCCATGATGCAGATATTCCCTCGTACTCCAGAGCGCTGCGACCGAATGGGGAAACTTCCACATTCTGCCTGTATAACATGTTCCTGGCAGTGCTAACGTTTGTGACGAGTAAAACTTGGTGAGACAAGCAGGAGTATTGGAAGTTGGCGCGAGGAACTAGGCTCATCCATATTCCATTTCACCACTTTTTAAGGTTGAAGAGTTGACTGGACATTTTGCACCCCTGGTGCTTTTGCTCGTATTTCGCAGCTTCTTACACTTGTGTATTTTATATGCTCGCTTCGCCTCATTGGGGCGCTGCCCCCAGAATTCCAAGATGGCCTCGCTGGGGCGCACCCCTTTATCGCAATCAGGCTCCCGCTGGGAACTGCACCCTAGTATTGGAGACGAGCCGAATTTATTCTAACCTACTCGTAATGGTACACCTTCATACCAAATTTCGTTTCTCTAGCTTCAGTCGTTATAAAGTGGGGCTTAGGCGGGCATTTTGGATAAAAGATGGACACATTTTTAACGTTTTCTTATATTTTCGTAACATACTCGTGATGATACACTGTGATACCAAATTTCATTTCTCTATCTCGAACCATGTGAAAAATGGTATTTCAGCTGCCATTTTGAATCAAAGATGGTGACTTTTTTAAAATGTTGTTATGTTTTCCTAAACTACTCTTGATAATACATCATTATGCCAAATTTCGTATCTCTGGCTCAAGCAGTGTGGAAAATGGATTTATGACGCCCGCCATTTTGGATCCAAATGGCGTCTTTAGAGATATTTTGTAATATTTTCATAATCTACTAATAATGTTGTACTGTCAAACTAAATTTCGTTATTCTAGCGCCAGCCGTTTAGGCTGTGTATTCTGTAAAATTTTAGGGTTGGCGGCCATTTTGAATCCAAGATGGCGACTTTTTCAAATTTTTAAAAAGTTTTCTTAATTTGCTATTAATGATGCAGTTTCATACCAAATTTCACTGTTCTAGCTTTAGTCGTTTAGGCTGTGTATTCTTTGAAATTTTAGGTTTGGCGGCCATTTTGAATCCAAGATGGCGACCTTTTCAAAATGTCGGAATTTTTCCTTTATCTACTCATCATTCTCTACCTTCATACCAAATTTCATGTTTCTAGCTTACTCCAAACATCCTGAACAATATGATTCATGAGTCAGTCAGTCAGTGAGTTGTCAGTTAGCCTAAAATGTGCAATTTCAGGGGTCCACAACTAGAACATAGTTTGAGATACGAATGTGAAATTTTGTACATCTGCACATATTTACCATATCTCCTTAACGGCAAAAGCTCATATTCCTATCTTTAACATCTTTTTTCTTACGGGGCCCCCAAATCGTCGATTTTGCCATAAACTCTTGTTCCTGTATAACATGCTTCTGGCAGTGCTGACGTTTTCTGACGTGAAGAACTAGGCTCATGCACTGCTGTGCATGTTGATTTCGAGCTCTGTATCTAAGTATATAAAATTACAGAGAAATTAACAAATGGATAAATAACACTTTTTATCAGTGGATTATAATCAATATACACTATTAAAAATGTTTCAATTCAGATTTTGTTTTCCACAACGCATACATAGTCAGGGTTCATAAAACTTTCTTGCACCAGTTCTGAAAACCAGGCGCCACAATAATACAAATACAATTTGTTGTATAGGGCTATACGCTTTGGTCTAACATTATAGTTACTTGTATAGAAAGTACAAGCTTACATTAGTTTACAGGCTATTCCTCGAAGATAACAGCAATTGAAGGCAATATAAGTTAAGTTTTACAAAACCATGGCTGTTCTGTAACTAACCGTTTGACGTCTGCGTATACAAAGGATGCAAACGGACAACAATCGTAACTCAACTGAGTTAAATCTAATCGAGGTTCAAGCTAAATTGGAAACGGAACTTTATAAAGAATTTATTTTAATTTGTTTTTAATCCATTCAAGCATATAAACATCAGAACTACTGGCATGTGTTTTAGTTCTAGACAATAACTGTTGTCGAAAAAAGCTTATGACAAATACCAAAACGTGCTAACAAGTTAGTTAACATGTCAGTTATTATTTTGTGAACTTCAAACGTAAAGAATTGTTGAAATATAAGTAGCCCAAACTTTGAGTTTCGTTTTTCTCGAACCAACAATTTTGTATATGGACCCTTCTTTCGGAAAACGCCTCATGTAACTAAGGTTTATCTTGCAATAAATATAACAAGTTATTTTAATCTTACTCCTATGTGTACTACTACGATGTACGCTTTGCATTGTGATCTTGTCTATGTTTAAACATTGCATATTTATTTATTTATTTTAATTTCAGAGTGTGGGCAACTTGATGAAGAGAATGGTAAAATCATATTTCCAGAGCCTCAAATACTTGGAGCAGCTATTGGTGGCATTCCAGTAAGGACAGCCAGAACTTCACCGTGGATGGTATGTATTGTCTATAATTATCGTAGCAGTTAATTAACCATAAAGTTATAAACATTCCAAATTATGAATGTTATTGAAACAAAAAGGGATCGAATTTAAGACAAAGTGAGTGAATATTGGAAAATAAAACAAACACTGAAAAATAATAACAACTATATCTTCACAACATATAACGTTTGTGTGCTACCAGCAGGACACACATATGGACACCGTTGTACTGCGAGCAGGGAACATCATCGTCCTACCGGCAGGACAAATGCCTGGACGTTCTGTCATGAAGGGCTTGTTCCCATCTAAATTGTGTGATTCTCCGTCGATAAATGGCAACAAAATCATCATATATTGATTATGCAGAAAAGTCAAACTTCAACCAGTCTCGTAGCTCAAGGAAAAGAATTCGTTTAACTAAACGAGATTTATTCCACTACTCATTAATACCACCTTTGTAGGATTCTTACACGAATACTGCACTGTAACAAAATGTACAATGAATATAAAAGACTTCAATTCGCAAGTTATGGATACTAACATGACATAAATTAAGGAATAGTCAATAGTTGATTCGACGTGTTGCTACTCTTCAACAATCCATGACAGGCGCAGATGTAGGCAGTAATCTCGGGAGATAAATACATGAATTAATAGTCTACGGGGCCAATCGACGTAAGAAGTTAGCGGACTTTGAGAGAAGTTTGATAATAAGGGGTGAGCGAATTGGATACTTGGGAAGAACTGTGCGCTTTCCACTATCCTAAGTGTATCCATATGTATCGAAAATCCATATACAGGGTGTTTCAGGATCTCTGGTACAAACTTCGGGAGATGAATCCTCATGTCAAAACAAGAGAAAAAGTTCATAAGAACACGCGCCCTATCATGCGTAGTTTCGGCGCTAGAGGACCCCAAAGATGTGCAAAACTATTTCAAGGCGGTTTATTTCTAATGCTAATAGCTATAGAGCTGGCGGCTCGTCGTTTCGTCAAAGAAATCGGACCTTCTCGTTCAGAAAATGCACATGTCAGCAGTGACGGGAAAGTGCGCGAGGGATTTGTTTTTGTATATCATAGAAGTGCTATACATAATATGTGAAGCACAAAATCCAGTGTTACAAACTAGCTTAAACATGGGAAATCGACATTTTCTTCATCGTGTCGACACGAAACTACTTCACACAAATAAAAATGCGGATAGCTTTCGCTACTAAGGCGTATTCATGAAAAATAAAAAGATGATTTTTTTTTAGAGTATCGGCTATTAATTACGGTGACAGGAATGACATCCAAAAACATGTACAGCAGTTGATCATGATCAATTTCACTTACAAGAAAAAGCATTATTGTTCGATACCAGCGGCCGATTATCCTGATTGAGGGTTTTCCTGTCACATCAGATTAATACCGGAATAATACCTTCAACGTAGCCCATAGCCGGCATCTTCCCATATCCTTTCCCCTAACATATCCAGGCCTGAGCCATAGATGCCTAAAAGTCATAAATAAATTCAAAATTAAATTACCAGAAGTAAAAGTGGAAAAACCGCTTTTACATGACGAAAATTGAGCTAATTATGTTACCGCTTAAGCAATCCTATAAGTTCCATTGTTTTGCGTTCCCTGTGTAGCACCTAAACTAGATTTAAGCCACTTCTGTCTTATACTTCATAATCATTACAAGTTTTTCGAAGTATCTGAGCAAAACTCACGTTGTCATCAGAACTGCTCCGCTATACTGCTGCGCTAAACATAGAAATTCACTCTTGATTGTTATCAATTATTCTAGAGTCCTCACAAGCAAAAACACTAAACTATAATAATCTTTGCGGGCATAAAATAAAGTTTAACGTCCTGTCTCGGAAAACAGTACAATTCCTTGAAGTGATTCACATTTTAGTTTTCACATAGAGCAGAAATTACTTGATTACAGAGATATTAATTACATATCATATGAGAACACGGTTTTGTAACTATAATTCCAAATGACATTCACTTGAAAATATTAAAATAATGTTCAGATATATTAAAACAGTTCAATAACCACAATAATAGAACAATTAGTTCATTTCGAAAACATGTATACCATAGTTTGATATGTGTTGAACACTACATGAAAATTCTTTTTCTTATATAATAAGTACATACTACTGTTCTGTTCTGCTGTTTCTCGTACGTTATAATCGTATGATCGCTTACAGATTGTTCTCACATAGGATTAAGATTCTGATTTTTCACAACATCAGGCGTCACAATATAATTATATCATCCATAAAAAAAAACGGTTAGATTATGAGACTCTTTCGCATCTAATTTATTCTCCAGACCTTACACCAACAGCTTGTCATTCCTTTCGACACCTGAGGTGTTTTCTCTCTGAAAAGACTTTGAACAACAAACTCCTAGCAAGCGGATGAAGGCTATTATGCTTCCAGAGAATCAAACTATTTTAAAATTTTCTTAAAATGTTAGTGAGATCTTATATTTACGTAGTTAGAACCAAATAAATATATTTAGTATATAGTACAGAGTTAATTAATAGCATTTTCTCTTTTTTACAGGTTGCAGTGGGTCAAAGAGATAAAAACGGGAAAATAGATTGGTATTGTGGTGGTTCTTTAATTAGTGAAAATGTCGTACTGACTGCTGCACACTGTGCATTACGCAGGTAAGAAATAGAATCAGCTTTAGTCTTATTTAATACATTTTTTGTACCATTGTTAGATATTCCTTTTTCACAACAGTATCTAAATAATAGAGGCATGTCCGAAGATATTTTTTGTAAGAATGAGAATTTACTCAACAAGTTTTACGTAACGGAAAACGTAGTTCTTTTTTATAAATGAACGAGAAGGGGAAATAAAACTACGTTAACATTTTAAAAAAGAGAAAATATTATTTTAAACCATAATAAAAAAAAATTAACTTGCCAGATAAAAGCATAGAACAGTGGTCATATCCATTCGCAAACTGGTACCGACCAAAAAATACTTCATTTTTGGCAAATCCAACATTTTAAGAATAAAAGATGAAAACGCTTTCAATCCATAAGGACGTTAAGTTATATGGAAATTCAGTACACTTACGCCCTTATGGCTTGAGAGCGACGATATTTAGTTTATATTTCGAGAAAGTTATGTGGGAATTTCTGCAACTTGTCTGTTTGTTTTTTTTAAATTTATTTACTTTTCTTTAGGGCAGGGAAAATTACAGGCTTTGTAACCTGTCTGTAACACACTATTCTTAATTATAAGGTATTACTTTTTCTGTATAAATAGTTACGAATGATGAGCACGGTGAGGGAAGATAAGTAAAAAACAATCACAAAATACTAACACGCATCGGCATAAGAATTCTAAACGTGCTGATTTTTTCATTTTAATTTTTGTTCATTGTTGAAAGAGCTTCATTAATATAGGTTTGGATATCCATAACAACAATGAAGCGACTTCAATAACGAACAAGAAAGAAAATAAAAAAATCGGCACAAATACAACTCTTGAATTGGTTATGAACTTTCTTCCCTGAAAGTTTGAACTCTCAAGGCTTGCATTTGTAGAAGCAGCATTGAAATTTCGTGCAACGATAAAAAATACATTAGACATATACGAAGATACTGCCGCCATCTTTTGTTGGAGATCTTTGCTTTACATTAGCCTTAATTTAAAATATTACACATACAACCAGTGTTACCAATAATTGAAAGGATAGGATTAAAATTTCAACGAGTGATTTCGTTCACTGATAGGAATTATTTCTCTTAGAAAATCAGTCTAACACTTAAACAATTCTAATGTTACCTGATTAGTAAATTTAAAAGACTAAATATAACATATGTATGCAATAAAACCATGGTAAACGATTTACGTTATAAAAGTTAAAATAGCGATTAAATTGTGCCTCCCCTAGTTGGCAATCGGGGCGACTGCCATCCTCTCCAGTCGCTACGCTACTGGATAGAGGGCTCAAAATACAAAGATTTGCAACAAAGTCAGATTTCGATTGAGAAAAAAAGATTTTTAGTAAGTGAAGACACAGAAAAATAGAGGTTTGTATTCCAGACAATCTAATTTCAGAATTTCAATATATCCATTCAAACTTCAGCATCAAATTGCGGAATTTAGTCCATTAATGATAGTATTCAACAAACGAAAACGAGGATAATCTTCTTATGGCATATTGGGGACGATTTAACCTTACACTGTGTAGATACAAGATATTAAAAGAACATCTAAGTGCAACAGAACATAGAATTATTATCTGGTTATACCATTACAGATGAGCCACATCATTACCATTGGCGCTGAATATCAATACGGAGGAGGAGGGAGGGAGGACTTCCTGTATTATTTTAAACAAACATCACTGAAAGCCAAATGACGTAAAGAGAAACCTTAGATTTGAAGAATATATCAGCAAATGGCTGACGAGGAACATATCTTAAAAGAAAGAGAAAGGGAAATCGGAATAAAGTGATTTCTTAAGACTTCAGAAAAAATCAAGATGTCCAGATTTTGTTATTACTGGTTTCTTCCGTGAAGAGATGGGAGAAATACAATTTAAATATTAAAAAAAAAAATACTGTTTATGTATGCTGGGTGTGTTTTAAATAGCGGAATAAGCTTCTGCATTCTGAATAAGTCATTTCGGTTTGTTTGTTTAAATGATAAAGACGAAAATTTGAAATTTTTCATCATTTTTGAGGTTACGCCATTTCGATAACAATTTCTGGGATTTATAGGTTCTGATATATATCTAAAACGATTTTACAGAATATCGAGATCCAGAACTGGGAGGATTCTTAATTGTGAAATATATATATCCCAACATTGTAAGAAAACGAAAATATGTGTAGATATCAGCAAGTTACGATAAACATTTCTAAATGCTTCATCAATTTAAAAAAAAAATGGATTTATAATCTGTTTGCAAACACGAGTTTTCTTTGGTCATTTTTTTTTTCTGCTGGTTTTTGAAACTGAAATTCTTATCAGAAATTGAATACTACGATATATAGATAGTCTTCTTGTTGTATGGAACCTTCCTCTAATTTACACCAGATAATATTTCTGCGATGTTTCTATGGTTATGTTTACTACATTTCAAATTATTCTTATCACATCATCAAGGTTCACGTATTTTTCCTTCTGAGACAATTTTTACAGTGTAATAATGATTGAAGAATACTATATATATTATATTTTGTTCTGGTACCCGTCTAAACTAGTGCATAGCCATAGAGCACGGGAAGTTGTATACGCAAATCTGTTCACTGTTTATGTCGTACAACCGTTAATGGCGGTAGTGAGCTACTTTCATTCATTTCCCTTTCTTTTGTTTATGAGCAGAGAATTCTGGGATTCAAGTTATAGAAATCTGTGTAGTTTGGCAAGGAAAGCTCGTCATTTAAATAAATAAGATGAAGCCTTCAACAAAGTATTTGCCTCGAACTCGTTGTTACGAAGCAGTTACGTTTTTGCAATTACACGTATTTTTATTTACTATTATCATATTTAGATGTAATGAAGTCTTTTCTATATTCCTTTCAGTGAACTAATGCGCACATCAAATCAGAACGAACGGGTCTGCGCATGTTTCTGGTTCATGTTTTATACTGTAACTTAATGTTCCAATCACGGGTGGCAGAAATTCACGGACTATGTCGTTACTATGGAATATATATATGAATGTTTATCAATGCTATACGAATTTATAAATTTATTTAAAAAAAAAAAGTGTTTCAACGTAATACAGAGATAAATGTAGCAACAAGGACAAGAATTGAAGATTACTACTAGCATTCCTAAGTATGCTTCTTCTTCTGAAAATGTTTATGAGAAAATAGACAGAAGATAATTAGCAATAGCATAGACTAAATAATAAAATAGACTTATATCGCATGCCTATTTTCGTCTGCGCTAAGATTAATAGGTTTTAGTTTAAAAGGACGTGATTTTGAACATTAGCGTTAGGTGGCTCTAGGGGTTACTACTGGAAAGAACCAGCCCCTGAAAGTAGTCGCCAAAGCCAACTAATGGCAAGGTTCAAAATCACATGCTCCTTACTGGAGACGAAAATAGGTAGGCGGTATAAGTCTATGGTAATACTACTAGGACAAATCCTTTAACAAGCATAAATGCACAAAAGACTCCAAGACTATTACCCTGCAATAAAGGCTTCTCATGAGGCAAACGAACATGA
>JAGDQP010003986.1:6049-17492 GCA_022664845.1 Lepisma saccharinum | reverse complement strand
AACATTAGAATAAAAGCAAGTACTCTGTTATACATTATTTAGACAGTCAAACAGATAGTATAACCATAATAAATTAGGGGTGGAAATGGATAAAGAAAAATGCAGAAACAAGCAGTGCAAATAAGAAAACTATAATCAAGATAAAGAGAAGAAACACGAGCCACAAACAAACTAGATATAAAGTGATTAAGTCAGGGGGTCGGTGCGAACCGGTTGCAGGAAAAAAGGGTATACAAAACAGAGAATAGGACCATCGTAAACATCGGACAATATCAGGGCCTAAATAAAACGTAGAAAAGTAAGAGGAATCACTGTAATACAATAGGTTTCAAGGATGATAGTAATGTAAATCTAACGAGATATTTTAGAATACTTGAAATCAAAAGTTTATCTGTATGATGTCTTGAGTTATGAAATAGTAATTGAACTAGACGTAATTTTATAGCTTCACGATACTTGCATTCCATACCTACCTACTTCAAGTTATAAGAATGCTATGCTTCAGTTGACTTGATCAAATTCTATCATTCATTCAACAGTATTACGGACAATTTTATACCCGACCGGGTGACCGAGCGGTCTGCGGTGGTAGGCCATTGGCTCGAAGGTCCCGGGTTCGAGTCCCGGCAGGGGCATGGATTTTACAGCTAAAGGCGAATCATGACGGGACGAAGTCTAAAGTTACTAGACTGGCCCATATAAAAGTAAAGTTAACCAAAGTTTTACGGACAATTTCATAGTTATTCCTTGTTTTCTTATTTTATTTCAGAACAGCTGAATTTGTTCGCGTTGGAGAAGTTGATTTTTCAAGCCAGTCAGACAGAGCTCTACCGGAGAACATCCCAGTGAAGCATACAGGGGTTCACCCACGCTATAAGCCCCCAAGTTACTACCACGATTTAGCTCTACTCACATTAGCACGTCCAGCAAGACTTTCATCATATGTGAAACCTGTGTGCCTGCCACCTGCTGGAATAACAGAGAAGTTTGAAGGATACACAGCCATGTTAACTGGTTGGGGACATCTTTCATTCGGTAAGAATTCACACCAATTCGTGTGATTAGGCATTCAAAATTTGGATTCTGGTTGGTTCAGTTAATGTTTAGTGTGTGCACGCTTCATCGTTCTTAATTGCTACAATTTTCATATGTAACAATCCCAGAGACGTCGCAGGAAGACTGTGACTGAGGAAAGCCAGTATCCAAAAATTTCTGTCCAAGAATAATATAAAAGCTAAAATAAGGTGGGAAAACTTTACGTGTACATAGTAGCAGGTGTTCAAATGCTTCACAGAAGAAAGAAAGGAAAAGCAATGTGATTACGGCTTCCTTTCATAGTATTTTAAAGAGTACTGGGATAATCATAAATATACTTCCTCGCTCTTAGTAAATACTCTTTAACTTGTACAACGAGTGTTGCTTGCTCCCGCGACGTCAGATAGTTGAAAAGGTGACCTTGGTTTTCTATCTATAGAAGTGCTTTCTACGAATTCGAGGGGAAAAAACAATGACTTAATGGCTATCTATTGTTATTATTATAGATTTAAAACTCAAACAAAGAAAATTTAGACATAATCTGCTTTAATGATCTACTTCGAAACATTTTTTAAAATACAATTTCAGTTCCACACACGAAAATAATATTTTAAAATATACACAAAACAGAAACGCGGCACCAACCACAAACTGTATGGCAATAACGGAAACTTTAGGCGGGTAGGCGCTCGCTGGTCACGATATACCATTTTACCTCCTATTCACACACCTAAAATCGATTTTTATGTAGGGCCAAGAAAATTTTATCGGACGTGCCTTCCTGGCTACGGCCTGAAAATACGTGTTTCCAATCATAGTTTAAACGCAAATAACTGCATTACAAGTTACTTACTCTGTGCCTTATGGAACTACCAAGTTCATCACCGAAGTAACGAGCGTTCTCCATAGGATTCTATCCCGAACAAGATCAAACCAGTTTTCATCACGAACACCTATTTCTCGAAGACCCCTTCTAATATTATTCTCCCAATGTCGTCTCGGCCTTCCTCTTTCCTTCTGGCTTGCCAACGACTTTTTTTATTTTTTCCGTAACCTCGTTTTTGCTTGTTACATATGCTCCCAAGTATTTAAATTTGTTTACTTTTTCTATATTTTCATTCTTAATCGAAGACCTGAATTGCAAAACATCCCAAGTCTATTTTTTTTTTTTTTGTATTTTCATTTTTCTGTTCGTTTGGCATCTATGTTCCAAGGGCTATGCACTTGCATAATATTACATCCTAATTCCAACTAAAAAAACTTTTTTTTTTTAAATACAACATAATTTCGGCTGAACAGAATAACATCCCAAGTCCTTGGACTGTTTCTGTTCCTCCTGAATAAATACTCCGGTGGACTTAGGATGTTTTGCAATTCACGTCTTCAATTGTTATATATATCTATTTTCTTTATTCTCAGTGTTTCGGCTTATCATATATTTTGTTTTCTATATGTTTACCTGTAGACCTACTCATCGCACACTTTTATTAAGACATCGGTGTTACTTTTTAGTGCATCCATATCATTCCCTATTAAATCTACATCATCCGCGTATACGAACAGTTGATTCAACCATTCAATGATAGTCCCTATTTGTCACCTTTAATTTTTTTTAAATCGCATATTCTAACGCAAAGTTAAACAGTAGTAGTGACAAGGCATCTCCTTGTTTCAATCCGTTGCGAATATCGAAACTATCTGTCAAATTATTACCTATCCGTACTCTGCTCATGGGGTCGTTGAGACACATCCTCACAAACTGAACAAGTTTTTTTTTCGGAATTCAGTTTTTCCAGAATACTGTATAACTTTTCCTTTTGAGAGAGTCATATGCTTTCTTAAAATCAGTGAATAACTGTTGAACAGGCCTATTGTATTCCCATTTCTTCTCTAAGATTTGTTTCAAGGCGAAATCTGGTTATAAGTTGCAATACTAAATTAAAAAAAAAATCTTTAAACTTGACGAGAAAAACGATCTTCAACTCTTATTCAGATATGAAGAAATTCGAAACCTTATAAACTTTATTTTACAGGAGGAGAAAGAAGTCCAGTTCTACAAGAAGTAAGCGTTGAGATCTTTAACAACAGCTACTGTAATGTTAAATATTCGAATACTGCTGTGTCGCAAAGAAATTTTCCTGATGGAATTATTGACTCTCAATTATGTGCTGGAGACCCGAATGGCGGAAAGGATGCTTGCCAGGTAAAATTCAATTCTTCAATTTTTTGTCACTGTAGATTAGGGATGAAACAGCAACTTTCTCTCTTCGGTAGAAATTCCTAGAAAACTGTTTATATGGTTTCACTTGTATCAAACTTGTGTTGATTCTTTTTATGACATTGAAAAATATTCTCCATGTAAATGAAGCAGTTGTGCAAATCGAATTTCTCCTGCCTACAGTTTTTAAACATGGTCTTGTTTTCGTTTTGAATTTTAATGGTTTAAAGACGATAGGATTTTTTTCATAACTATTATTTCATTTTGGACTTAGGTTTATAGTTTTTATCTTTGAATAAGATCAATTATCACTTATTCATTTTTTATATTTCAGTCACTCAATCATCTTCACTTCTTCATGCTATGTTTCGTTGATTAATGACTTTTTTTTTACTGCTTTAATTTCTTGAATTTTCTGTTTTAAATCTTACCTTGTAAGGTGCAATACTTTCTCGTATAGTCCAAGTGTAAAAACATGCACTAATAAAAAGCAAATTAGCAAAAACGCTTTCTAGCATCAATACAAGCTCTTCCTCGGTTGCAAACGGGTGATTCTGAAATTAAGGGGATTTTTGTCATTGGGAGAAAACATAAAAACTTAGAGAAAGAATATGTAATTGTATTTTTAAATACTTAAGAGCGAAACAAATACATACATTACTGTAGATGAGGTCAAGAATATATATATATATGTTTGGGGAAAAGGCAATTTATTATTTTCACAGACACGGTGGTTACATTTATATCCACTGAGGTTATAAAACAGACTTTCTAAAGATGTATCTAGGCTCAATAAATTTTATTAACGAGAAAAATATAAGACAATGTAATATTTTCAATTTTACGCTTAATGTGCATTTGAGTACACAGCTAAATTTTCACTAAACTGAAATTGGGATGTTATGTTGCAACGCAATCGTTTCTAGCTTGCTAACATCATCTTGTAGAAAGAAGCTGATTACATCTGATTTAATTTTGATATGATTTTTGTCCTATACACTCCTTTTGCTTTTAACGCCTCAAAGATATTTTCCCCTTTAGTAATAATATATTGTAATCTTTTGAAATAAGATTGTACGCGGTCTTTCATTTTCTTCACGTTTCTGTACTTTTTTTTATAATTTTCCCTGATAATTTTCCCTAAGAATAGGGATTTTCGGGAATGTTTGTTACATTCATAGTTTTCTTTAAGTTTAGATGTAAGTACAGCGGAACATTCTAAGATTTTTCTAACTTTTGAGAAAACATATTCTCCTCTGTTCCTTACTTTGGTTTTTGAACTATTTTTTATTACTTATATTCTCGTTTGAAAGAACGTTTATTTCTTTTTATATCTTTCCGCTCGCCTTTTATTTTTCTCTTAATTTCTCCTTCAGTTTTTTAATTCTTCTTTAACACTTGGATTTATTTCTCTTTGCCACTGTCTTACCACTTTTCTTTTGGCACAACAATAACATTACTTTCCACTTTTAGACTGTTACCATCATTATCACTGTCAGGAGGAGTTGCATCTTTCAGCATTTTATTTACTTCTTCTTCCTTTTTCTTCTTTTCTCTATGCCTTTTAACTTTTTCACGTAGTTTTTTCTTTGGGTTCTTTTCTCTCTTTCACTCATTTCTGAATTTTTTTTTTTTATTCTTTCCACAAGCAGTTCTGGCTTTATATATCTCTCTCTTTTCTTTTGAATTCTTCATATAATAAAGGACCTGCTTTTATTCTTTCTCTTCTTCGTCTTTCCGATTTTCTTTTCATTTTTCGATTTTTTTTTCTCTGCACTTCTGACATTTTACTTGGCCCTTTTCTTTTTAGAATTAACACTTTTATTTGATTCCACTGTTTCTTTTTTCACTATTTTTATTTTTTCTTGGTGCCATTCTCTATATAAAAGAAAAAAAAAATGTAAAGCAATAATTTTAATAATAAATATAGGTTTTAATCAGCAATAAACCAAGGACCCTATAGAGTGAACATTCTAACAGCAAACTTCAAAGAATTGGTGCTTTTGTTCAGAGCGATAAGATCCAACATTTGGTACAAATGTTACAATTTAAAATTTTAACAATAACCAATGGAAAAAAAACAAAACAAAAAGCATTTTGAACATTTTAAATACTAAAGTTAGCAAATACATGGAGGTTACAAGGTCCAAGAGAACGCACCTATTTTTTCAAAGATTGTGAAGATTTTTCACGAACAAGTAACTGTGCACACACACTGATCAACATATCACTCACAAAATGGCTGCTGCTCTCAGCTTCACTTTCAGATCTAGAGACTGGACTCCTGGTGGAGTTTTTTGGTAATGTCTGAGTTATTCCTCAAGACCCTAGGGACAACATTTTCGCTTTAAATAAACCATTAAAATGAGCTTAAAATTTTATTTCTTGCTAAGTAGTTCCATTATTTATGTTTTACATTAGTAAATAATTTGGATTATTTACAAATTTCCTATTTAAAAAAAAGATGTATTTTTCTTCTATTGATGTTGAAAAATGTTGGTAGAGATATTTCACGGAAGTTACACTTCACATATGTTTCCTTTTTTTTTAACGCACAAAGATGAAACAAATGCTAAAAGAAAGACTGGGAAAACAAGATGAAGACTATTCTTTGCTTAGTAATAATTTAGTTACTTTAGTTACCTGGAGGCTGAAAAATCAGCGGGACTTCAAATTCCCCTTAATTTCAGAATCACCCAAATGCATGAACGAGGACATAAGGTAAACGAGATAGATGTAGAAAATTCTGAGGTAGAACTCTCGTTGTTAAAAGAAAAGATGGACCATAGTGCTGTTACAGCCCATTAAATTCATTTTATCTTTATAAGAAAAGATGGAAGAAGTGAGCTGACAAACGACAGTACAACATTCTGGTGGTCACCTTGAGCAACCATATACCAGGAAAAAATTAAAGCCCATTTGTACCAGTGTGTATGGAAAAGAGCTAAATGATGAAAGAATAAAGTCATTGTGACTAGTGGACATCCAAAAAATTATGTAAAGATGTACGTTAAAATAAATTTTGAACAAAAGGACTTGGATTTATTTGCTTTATTTACACACAGGATACCATATTTTGATTAAATCCCCTGATCTTGATTAAATAGCTCTCATAGACTACTTTTTCTTTAACAGTGTCTGACTTCTCTTTTTTTTTTTTTTTTTAACAATTTCACATCGGAAACATTATGGGAAGTAACTTTTAAATTCTGAGATAATCCCGAAACCGGATAATTATCTTTTGCATCTCTTAATATGTTCTGTGACTGTAACCTAAATATCTTTTTTTGTTATACCAATGTACTGCTTATTACATTGGCATGTAACTTAGTAAACACCACTCCCAGAACTTTTGTGGGGCGCGAAATAGCCTTTAAATTGTGTAAAGTGTTTGTTCAAAATTATTGGTGGCTTAATAGCCAGCTTAAGTTTATGCTGTTTAAAGATATTAAATTTATTCGTAATGAGCTTACCAATCCAGTTTCTCGAATCACCTTTCGTTTCACTGCCGCGCGATTTTTTTTTGATAAAGTTTTTGTTTAGCTTTATGGTACCATTTTATTAGATTTGTCCTACCGAAACCTTTTCTTTATTTTTGGGGATGGGGGAGGGCTAACTTGATAATGAAATCAACTTTCTCTTTTAAATCAATCGGGCCAGTGCAACTCTTTAACGTGCGGAATATATATACAGTTCGCCTGCTATAGGTTTTGTATAGATACTTTTTTTGCTCTTGTGTTTCCTATATATTTGTTAGTTAAGGAAGTTCATAATTCCCTGATTTTCACAGGTTTTGTGTACTTACTATTCGGATGAATTTTGTTCCTTCAATAAAAATAATTAAGTTGGCCCTTACCTTTATACAAAATCAATGTGTCATCCACGTACCGGTAATACCTTATTTTGTTGTAACATGGGGTGCGTAAGGAACGCCGATTTAAAAATACTGAGAGGGGGATTCCCATAGATATCACGTCATTTTGAATGTAGAAACTGTTTTCGAATTAAAAGACATTATTGCTCAGGCAAAAGGTGATTAATTGGACTTTTTTCCAAAGATGTGTGTAATCCGTTTATGATAATAAAGACTCCGTACAATCGATGACCAAATTCACATATTAGAGATGCACAAAGTAATTATCCGGTTTCGGGATTATCCCAGCATTTAAAAAAAATCACTTTCCATGATATTTCCGATGTAAAACTGTTTAAAAAAAAGTCAGATTCTGTGAAAGAAAGAGAACTATTTTATTAATAAAAACAACATGCACTTAATCATGATCGAGGGGGAGGGGGGTTCAAGCAAAATATGGTAGTCTCTGTTTAAATAAAACAAGTAAATCCAGGTCTCTTTATTCAATATTTATTTTAACGTATATCTTTACATAAATTTTTGGTTGTTTATTAGCCACAACGGCTTTCTTTCATCATTTACCTCTTTTCCATTATAAATCTTAGTTGTTTTTGTTTTTGATCATCTTATCAATTGGTTTTTCTGGTCACAATCTGGTATAAATGGGCTTTAATTTTTGTTGGTTCATGGCCTGTTCAAGATGGCCACCACTGTCGTTTGTCAGCTCACCTCTTCTATCTTTTCTTTTAACAACACGACATTACCTCAGCATTTTCTATACCTGTCCCGTTTACTTTATGCCCTTGTGAATTTATTTGCAACTGAGGAAGAGCTCGAAAGTGTTTTTGCTAATTTGCTTTTTATTAATGCATGTTTTACACTTGGACCATACGAGGAAGTACTGCACCTTACAAGGGAAGATTAATAATGTGTGTTCATCGTTTCCTGTTTTTTTTTTTCTTAAATTATTTTCAAGTAGATAGTTTATCGTCATATACACTATGTTTGCTACTTACATTTAGAACACTTATGTTTTTCGAGCATGTAAGTCTGCATAGAAGTTGAAATAGGAATGGTCGTGCCATTTTTATTCACATTATACGTGCTTTTATTTCCTTCATGTTTTATTGGCTTATATGTTACTAATTACCAGAAGCATTATGAACTTCTTGTTCTGAGATTTAAAGTGTTTTATTACCGCTTGGTAATCCACCACTTTTCCTTCAGTTCGTCATTGCATATTCTAGACCTGATGATATCGCCCACATTTCTGCTGTAAATATAAAGGCTGACCTAACGAATCTAGTTTCGTGGAATATTTACTTTCGAAACTGAAATGGCTACTTCTAGTCTTCTTTCATTTGTAACCTGGATGTCGTAATAAATGATGAGTAACAGGGTACCATAGCAATTTTCATTACTACCTTCCCATTAGCGTTCCACAAAATTTAGTGGATTATATCAAAGCAGTTTATGATCTTTCTATTAATCGTATCTACTATACTTCAGTAAATCCGCTAATTTCCATTTTATGCTAAAGCACTTACGTCTATATCGAACTTGAATGATATCTGTTTCTGTACCAGCAAACGCATCTAAGTGTATTTTGATTTAATCCTACAAATCTTTTCAGAAATCTTCAAGAATCAAGCCAATAATATCTTCAAAATTTCATCACCCGCTGACTATCGAACCTTCTGGAACTTTTCAGACAGTCAAATTGAACTCTTTTAAACTGTAAATCCATTTCCTGTAAAACTTTCATAAAAAAAAAAAAAAAAAAAAAAAAACACGTTTTAACACATTTAACTCTATGCCTTACGGAATTCGCAAGTTCATCGCCGCAGTAACAAATGTTCGCCACTGGATTCTATCCTGGGCAACATTAAGCCCGTTTTCATCTTGAGCATCTACCTCTCGAGGATCCCTTCTACCATTGTTATTCCAACGACGTCTCGGTCATCCAAACGGTCTGCTTCCCTCCGGTTTACAAACAACAACGGATTTTTCTCCCATTCGAGCTATATAAGCCTGCCCATCTTAGCCGTCGTGATTTCATTATTCTTATTATGTCGGATGAAACATATAGTGTGCGTGTGGAGTTCTTCATTATGCACTCTCCTCCATTCTTATTTTAAACATATCAGCATTTCTTTTTGGTTAGCTGCTTATTTGTGGAATGTTTTCACATTAATAAGGTTTCCTTCTGGCTCAACGCTTTATCAAGTTAAAAAAGCGTAATAATTACGAATAATTAAGATCAGAAATGGAAAGAAGTACTAAATCTTTTTTTTGGAACTGCATATTTGCAGTATGACGTCAAGTATGTCATAAGACTGGGTTTCGATTTTATGCAGAGAGGATGTCTAGTTTTTATGTGTGGGGGACACCTAGTTTATCTCTTATTGGAAAAAAAGAGTTGAAACTATGTAGAAACTTAAATGGCGGAAGAATATGCTTGTGCATATGTATGACGAAAACCTGGGGTAAATTTGTGTGTGTGTTTCAGTTTTGAACATGCCGAAAAAAACACAAGAAAATATGTATTAACCTAACCTAACTGTGGAGAAATATTAAAGTGATGTGAAAAGGAAGTAAAATTCACCCATGGGACGTTGCGGTTAGAAGGGTGTCTAAGAAGGGATTCCAAATCTTATTTAACGTCATTCTCACGCACAATCATATTCTTCCGTCACTTACGTTCCTATATAGTTTCAAGTCCTAAGAGGTAATAATCTACATATCCTACGCATATAAACTTAGACAACCAAACCGCATAACTAAAGCCAGTCTTATGACAGATATCTAACGTCACTCTGCAAACATGCCGTAGTTACTGCTTTTTATTTTTCATAGTCTTTATTTCTTTCCTATCTTACTGCTAGATATTCTTCACGTAATTATTAAGTTCTTTTAACTTGATAAAACCTCGTAGTAGAGAAAAAACGTTGTTAATGTGAGAACATTCCACAAACAAGAAGCGTTTAAGTCACTGATATAAATAAATTAGTTGAGCTTCTCACGCAAAAATGACAATTTTCAAGTATTGTTGATTAAACGTGTTGCTACGGAAAAAGCAAAACTACAGAAACAAAATTATAAATTTTCACACACTGATTAACCTCAGAGTAATTTTCTTTTTTGCAATGAAGATACTTGAAACCACGTGAAGTTTCTACTGTACCTTGGATAGATATTATAACATATTATTTAAAAAACATACTTTGATAATACTTGTATTTTTGTCGTCTTTGATAACTGAAATATCCCTTTTCTTCTCATTAGGGTGACTCAGGAGGACCATTAGTTATTCGAAGAGGCAATACCCACACGTTGGTTGGAGTAGTCAGTTCAGGCGTTGGCTGCGGTTCCAAGAATTTTCCAGGTGTCTACGTGCGAGTTTCGTCATACACAGAATGGATTGAACGAAGCATGAATCAAGTCTCTGGAAGTCAATACAAGGGATGAATAGGTTTTGAAGGACCAATGCTTATCTTCCAAGGAGAAATAGCAGCAATTATTTGACTCACTTTGAAAGTGGAAGCAACAGAAATGGTGTTAACTGTCACGTGTTCATATTTTGAAATGGAAGGGTGGGTGACAGGATATAGTCAAATAACTGCGTTTGATCTAGTTTTAATAATAAATTCCAGGTACTAGGTTGACATTATTGTTGTAGTGCCAAGGACAGAACAAAAAAATATTTCCTGTACCTCTGTTTAGTGATCGCGAACTTCAGTAACCATTAAGCTCTCTTGCAGTAAAGACTATTTGGAACTTCCTTCAACAATGACAAGCATTGACCTTTGTTAGTATTCTTTATTTATTTATATTTTTAAGACAATATTTCTTTATAATAAACAGTAATAGCATGTACAAAATAATTTTTACAAAAGTTTTTGTATCTCTTTTTATATTAAATACACAAATTTTTATAAGACTTGTTCTTTTATTTACATTTTGTGTTGAATAACAATGTACAAATTGATAGTAAGTACGAACATAAATATATATAATGCACAAACGAACAAGATTTTTACAGCGTTGATCTCTTACGGACATCCGAAGTTTCGACTCTTTTCGAATAAGATCAAACAAAAATGAAAAAATAAAAAGGATTGTCAAAATAAAAAGGGATCGCCAAAGCACAGGATTTGGAATCAACTATTTCCAAGATAATCATCAGATTTCGTTGCCAACCCTGTATCACATTCCATTTCGCATTCTAATGCTAAGTTCTGTTCTTAAGAACTGTTGCTGAATACAATCGAAAATTAAGACATATACTAAAACCTCCTTTATCCGGAACGATTTTCGAAGAAGAAAAAAAAATCGTC
>JAGDQP010003985.1:59749-89028 GCA_022664845.1 Lepisma saccharinum | reverse complement strand
TTGCAATGGCTTTGGAACTTAATTCAGTCTTGTTACTATGGAAATAGTACATATCTCAATATTCCAGTGTGGTTGGAGCTCTAAGCATATTCCCCTACATTAGTTTGTGAAATTTGGCTAGAAATGGATCAATCGTTCCTACGTAATGCTGAAATATGTGTTCAGTAGTTGAGCTTCATAACTATAGAGACGCTAAATCATCTAAAGTTTTAATACAGTTAGAGTGTTGAGAATATTTCCCTACACAGACATGTCCAGGGATTCCGCCAGGATTTTCAGTTTGGGCGGGGTTATAAAGTCAAAATTGGGATGGTGTAATTGGAATTTTGCACGGTTTCTATCGATTTTTGAGCGTAAACATTTTGAAATTTCGGGGTGTACTTGTGAATTTGAGGAGTGACCCCCCCCCCCACAGACGGAGTCTGGCAGAATCACTGGGTATGTCAGTTTAGCTGAAATAGGATTTCCTTCTCACTGTTACAAAAAAAAATGGGTCTTGTTATTGGTCATGTCATACTGTAATGATTTCCAAAACATTTTTTTTAAATACTTTATTAGAGATGAAACGTAGTTAGCTTTAACGAACTACTAATTGCTTCACACCAGAGACGTAACTACATTTTATTTCCCCTTCGCAAGAGAATACCTTCGGCCGGGGTCGATGAGTGAGCACGGAAATAAATCACAACAGTAGATATTCTCCGCGAAAAGGGCGGAGAGAAACACAACAAACTCAGAACACTTTAGCCTCTAAATAGTGCTAGAAAATTTCGAGATTATGTTAAATAAAAATTATATTTTGTTAAGGTGATCACATAACATAACAACTACAGAGACCGAGAGCCATCTATTGTCGTAGAAAACAACAACCTTCACTTCCACTTGGCATGTGATCATTTAAAATGGTATAGCGTTCTGATAGTCATGGCTGTACAAAAATAAGGTTATAGAGACGACTACAGTATAAAGGAAACATGTTTACACTTTTTATAGCAATTTTTCATAATCTACATGTGATCTAAAAGTTTCAAAGGAAGAAAAATCTTTGATATAAGTACACAAAAAAGTGTCATAAATGTGCACAAAGTGGAAACTATTTAGATCAGTTCTGAATCATATTTTTAAACTTTCGTACATATCACTTTTTGCACATTTTAAATGCGGTTTTTTTTGTATATTTTTATTAGTGATTTTTCGTATAAAGTCCACAAACCAAATAAAGGGAAAGTGCCGCTATCACTTATTTTCTACAAGTTGGACTGTAGACCTGTAATAATTGCTTCATTAATACAGAATAGAACTACACGCATTACTAGTGTTTGCAAGAGCAACAATGCCTGACTTCACAGCGCATGCGCAAACTATTCCTTGCCAATAATGTCTTGACAGTTAGGATTTCGATGACTCGTCTTATATTCTACATTTTTTTTAAAGCGAAAACTCATGTAAAGTCTTTGATCTTTCCATCCCTGACAATGAAAGAGATTCTAACCTGAACACTGACCTGCCTTCGCTTTCTCGGCATTCAAGTTAGTGAACCATATACAGGGTGTCCTCGAAATAATTGTGCAAGCATCGGGAGGTGCTTATTTACATCAAAACAAGAAAAAAAAAGTTCTTTTGAAGAGATTCAAAATTATGCGTAGCTTCGAAGATACAAGCGTTCAAAGTCATGGCGGCATCGTCACAGATGACGTCATAGCTTGGCACATAATGACGTTAGCTGTGTCGGCGTAGCAAATTACACTCGAAGTAGTACCCGATACATCTATTTAAGCAATGTTTTTGATTGAAGGAGTGCCACATAGACAGGTTTCGCAACATAAGAATGTAATTGTCAACGAATTTAATGGTTGAATAGGGCCAGCATAGAAATCCCCTTTAAGTGCATTCGCCAATCATACACATAACGTAAATAGATGTATTGGCTGCTACTTAGAGTGTGATGTTCTCTTAAAGCAAAGAAACAAAACCATGACCTGTACGAGGATTGAACCTGGTCCTGCAAGTCAGAAATGTGATACTCTTCCACCTATGCCACCGAGGCAGTTGCAGGTAAACACTTTCGAAAGGACATTTGTTTACAGCATGCTGGAATAACGAAAACAGATTTGCACATGCGCATGGTTCTGTGACGTCAGGACTCTTTGCAGACAAAACGGAGTCATTTGGCTCATAAACGAACTATTTTAAATGAACAAGCTTCTCCAGAAAATCGCTTCGTTTTGGAGTTACACAGATGGTACAAATTCAATTTCGTGCAATGGTAAATAAAATTAATATTTCTCGTTAGAACGAAGCTATTACATTAAAATTAGGTTTTGTCAATAGATTTGTATCAATAGGGTTGATACAACAAATTAAAATGTTATGTCACTTGGTTGTCAGTGTTGCCAACTGATAAAGTTTAATTTTTCAATTAATTTTATTGAATATATTGTTTCCTCCACTTTATACCAGGTTGGCTATGCTGGCAAACCAATAATATAAAATTTTAACTTCTCATATTCAACCTATTTGGTACAAATCGAATTCCAGCAACATAAATACAAAGAACGTATCCATATTTAATTGTTTGCCAAATGTTTTTGTGAGCGAATCTTCTCGATAACATTGATATAGACTTCCAAAACGTTAATAATATCATCAATCTTTACGCACTTATCCATCATCAGTTCAGTGCTCAAATATTCAACAACGTACCTGGGAACAAGTTGCTTTCCCCGTTAACTGCGGTTTCTTTGATGCTTCTGACAATGTTTCTGGAAGATTCGAGTTGCTCAAATCTCAGCTGCACGAACGCATCAACACATTGAGACCAGCGGAACTTTGCATTTTGTTCAATATTAAAGCAATATTTGTCAGGTACTTCGCGAATGTATCTTGTAAGTGAAGAAGTAACACTTCGTATACTCTGAGAGTGGGCATTCATGACTTCTAGTTCTGTGAAACGTAGGTAACAAATAGTGCCGTGTAATCCTACCTAGTCCTACCATAAATACTGTCACAGTATTGGAAGTAAATTGACACAATATGCTGAGAGATAATGTAATATCCAAATAGTATGAGTTACATACAGGTGTGAAGAAATGAAATTACAAATAATTATTCAAAATGGCCACAGAGCTCTTAAGTCTTTGTGGTCACTCATCAATCGCATTACGTAGCACACGGACTTGGAACTCTGCAGCTGACTTCACAAGAGACAGTCAATATTGCGATATCTCTTCTTGCTAGGACTTTCCTGAAGCTTGGACCACAATTTGTAGTCCAAAGTGGTAACGCTGCTAGAATCTCCAGTTCTGTCCATGGAAGAGGGCGTTGTTGAGGTCCTTGACCAGTCCCTCAAGCACTGTCTCCTGGTACACTTTGACCGATGTTTTGATCTATTTTCACAGAAATTGACTGCTATTGTGCCCTCGGAGCGCACACCCCACCACACCATAACTGATGCCGGATGATGACTCCTCTGGAACCTTGGAGCCCTTTCACGAACTTCTCTGTAGAGGATTTGGCATATACCCTGCCATTTTGGACATTGAAAATCTCCTCAAAACTGAACACCTTTTCATCCCTGAACAGGATTAGACGGTGATAATTTGCTACGTAACGCGCAAGTAAGCGCTTTGATTTGAGGAGTCTTCAAGCTTCAGTTTACTTGTCAGGATGTGTACTTCCCGTTGTTTGTAAGCATGGAGTCGCAGGTCACTGTTCAACGTGCATTGGCGACACGTTTAGCTCACGTGCCATCACTGACTGTCTTCTTACCGGGTTTCATCTCCCTTGGTGATGTTCCTACCTTATGAAGCGCTATCACGGCTACAAAATTTTCATAGTTACCTCAGTCCCTTGTGAACTCTTAGTACAAACAACTTCCCACTTCTGCAGGTCAACTATAGTTATGATTCACGTTTCATTCCACACCTCGGGAATGTGCAGGCGTTTAGGAGAGGACGTATAGCCTCCCTCAAAAGTTGTGACAGTATTTATGGTAAGACTAGGTATATGGTCTCTAAGTCAGGAAATACGTAAATCTGCTCGTGTAGATATTGATGCTACGAGAGTGGTCAATGATACCAGTTAGTGGCTTCTAAAACTAAAACTAAGCTGGATGGCTCGACAGCCCCTAAGGGCTTTGTCCTGTCAGACTGCTGTGTTACGTTCAAGTTATATTAGAGGGTTGGTTACATGGGTTACGTAACGCCTCTTTGCAGCCGTGTGTATCTGACTATCATGACCACAATCCCCTACTTCTTTTATTCAAGTAGCTCCCCAATTGTCCTGATGATGCTGGGTCCATACTGAAATTTTGAGCCCCACCACCACCACCAGGAATTGAACCCGAGACAGTTCGCACAGAAGTCCAGCGCGCTACCGACTAGGCTAGGCAGGAGGCTAGTTAATGGTTTCTAGTTCTGTTAAATGAAGTCTACTAAAACTGTTGTGGAATTTTGTGCTCTCTACGTCACGAAATATGTAAAACTGTTCGTATAGCCTACTGTGAGAGTGGTCGATGACACTAAAATACTACTTTATGCCAATTTTCGTGCTATTGTGTGTGTGTTTCAAAGAAAAAAAAATAGAAACCCCCACTTTTTGCAACAGAAAATGAGAGTAAGAAAAAGGACGTCGCCCCCAAAAGAAAAAAACTAGCTTAACTTTATAATTATAGCAGAGCAACAAATACTTACTTGTAAGTTTTTATTAAACATAATTACAAGTTATTTTACAACATAAAAAAAAATAATAATAATTACCAAAACTGAACTAAACCTGTTTTCGAATTACTGTTTCAACTAAACCTGTTACAATTCTAGTTTCTTGCGTTGAGTTTTTGTTACTATTTTTTTTTCGCGAGTTAGAAGGTTGAAGACAAACATATATTTCAATCCCAAAGTTGATTTCTTTAAGTAATTTTTGGATTGTTTTCAGTTTTCATTCCTGCCATTTTCCTTCCTTGTTTTCAAGTTCTATAGTTTTATTTTTTCTTCTTTTCCCTATTTTTATGCTTTCTTTTTGTATTTTTCTGCTCCAAAAAATTTGCGTGTACCAAGTAGTCAAGTTTCTAACTTAACTGTTGTCCCCCTGTTTGTTGTTTTTCTTTTCTACGTGATTTGTCTATTCTGTTGACCTTTCTTTCTGTTTTATTTAGGTTCTATGAATGTGCTGTGTACAACATTTATGGTCTACGTTAATCTAATGTAGTCCGAATGTTAGCTAAAATTTAGAGTACTGGTCGATATTACCCAGTACGGTGGGCCGATTTTTTTGATTTTTTCAGATATTGGGGTTCGAGTTGTCATCAAATGTTCTGCATTGGTATCAAATAAAGCTATGCCAAATATGGCTGTCCTAAAACAATATTTAACCGGGCCCTTGGACCCCTAAAGGGCCCAATTTTTTTTTTTTTTTTTTTTTTTTGCAAAACAAGGAATAAAAATATACCAGTTTCCACATTTTG
This sequence comes from Lepisma saccharinum, assembly GCA_022664845.1. Lineage (NCBI taxonomy): Eukaryota > Metazoa > Arthropoda > Insecta > Zygentoma > Lepismatidae > Lepisma > Lepisma saccharinum. The sequence continues at coordinate 83,567 of JAGDQP010003985.1, read as the reverse complement.
AGGGTCGAGTAGTTATGAAAAGTTGTGCATTGGTTCAAAATTTAGCCATGTCAAATGTGGCCCTTCTTGGCCGCCAAGCGTTTTTGGCCGTTTTCAAACTGAAATTTTTGCGGGCTCCTGGGCCTGGTTAGATATTTTTTGATCTGACTGTGTTTCGGCGAACAAGCATAACATAACGTTCTACAACTTTTGCACGCTATTCAAACTCAAATTAAAAAAAAATCGGCTGTTTTGGCGCCCCCGAGAAAAGATTGTTAAAAAGTTGTGTTTAAGTACCGTGCAAAAGTTATAAAATGTTATGTTACGTTTGTTCGCCGAAACACAGCCAGATCAAAAAATATCTAGCCCGGGTCCCGGAGCCCGCGAAAATTTTAGTTTGAAAATGGCCAAAAACGCTTGACGGCCAAGAAGGGCCACATTTGAGAAGGCTAGATTTCGTACCAATGCACAACTTTTCATAACTACTCGAACCCCAAAATGTGGAAACTGGCATCATATTTTTTATTCCTTGTTTTGCAAAAAACTAATTGGGCCCTTTAGGGGTCCAGAGGCCCGGTTAAATATTGTTTTTATGACGGTCATATTTAGCATGGCTTTATTTAGTACCAATGCACAGCTTTTGATGATAACTCGAACCCCAATATCTGAAATAAATAAAAAAAATCGGTCCACTCTATTACCCAGTCCTTTTCCTGCAGAATTTTTCGCCGAGGGACGATATTCCTCAGCTTTGGGAACGTGTCTTAAGGCGTATCTACTTGCACTACAGATACGACTAGTATTTACTGAGTGCTATTTTTTTTTCGATTTCCTCTTATTGGTAGTTTGGTACACAGGAAATCAAACTATATTTTTTTTATTGCAAAATATGTCTCGAAAATAGTTCACAATATATTCAAGTTTTATCAAGGCTTTCGTGCATTTCGTGAAAATAATGTACAATATTCCTCGTTTTTAATACATAACGTATGAAATTCTGGTGTTATGGTATCCATTTAATAAGCAAAAAGTTCATTTAGTAGTGGCCAAAGTACTAAAAGTGATCTGAAAACGAGCTCAGAAAAACGTTTATTAACGTTATTTATTTTTCCTTCTGTCTGTCTTTCTTTAGGTTTGTCTTTGTGTCTGCCTTTCTTTTATTATCTTTCGTTTCTTTTCTGCCTGTTCGTTTGCCTTTCTGTCTATTCGTCAGTCTGTCTGCATTTTTTTCTTTCTCTTTTTCATTTTTGTTCGTCTGTCTGTCTTTCTTCTGTCGACTATCTTTTCGTGTTTTTCTTTCTGTCTCTTTGTCCTTCCTTCTTGCTGTCTTTCCTTATATCTCTTATAGTCTGCATGTCTTTCTTTCTGCCTCTTTGCCTATCCTTCCTTTTTCTGTCTGTCTCTTTGTCTTTCTGCCTGTCCTTCTGTCTCTACGTCTATCTTTATTTCTGTCTCTCTTTGTCGTTCTTTGTTTTTGTCATTTTGTCTGTCCTTCCTTCTTCCTGTTTTCTTTCTGTCTCTTTGACTGTGTTTCCTTCTATCTCTCTCTCTCTCTTTGTCTTCTTTCCTGCTTTTTATTTTGCTTTTCTTTATCATTTCGTTCAATTTATCTGTTTGTGTGTGTATCTATCTACTAGAACTATCCAGATGTAAAGAATTAGTAAATAGAGGAAAGGCTGGAATGATATATTCATTTCTGCGCATATACATGTGTATGTATAACTACTTATATGTAACAGGAGGAGAAAAAATGCATATTTTTCAGCTTTCAAGTAACTTTAAGATGAGAATTTGAATAGCTACTTCTTCCTTATCATCCACCATTCGTGTAGGTTTTTTTTTATTCTAATTTTTCTTCTTCTTGCTTTCTTCCTTTCTTAAGAGGAGATGACGCTAGATCCTTTCCGAACGCAGGACGCCAAGAGGAAGATCACACAACTCTTTCAGGAATAATCTCTCTCTCTCTCTTACAAACACACACACACACACACACAAAGAGAAAGAGAGACATACATCAGCAGAACAGCCTAGCGCAGCCAGCTGTTCGAAAAGAACTATTGACTCTTTTTCTGCAGGGCTGGGGGTTCGAATAATGCTAAGTCATCTTCTAGTGCCTGACAAGCATAGAAGGATGATAGAGTAGGATATCTTGCCTGCTTCGTCTCTGTCTCGTCCTCTCTTGGTATAAGTTGCACGCTTCCAACGTTGCCAAACTTCTTTTTGTCAAGTTCATCTGTTCTAATAATGTATGAACAAAAGAAGACGAAAAAGGAAGTACTTACCATCTCTCTCTCTCTCTCTCTCTCTCTCTTTCTCTCTCTGTCACACACACACACACACGCACTGTCACAGACATTATGAATACATGGTGGTTCCGGGAAGGTTTATTTTCAAGTATTTGAGTTGTCCGTTTCCTTATGACTTCCTTGTTTAACTTATGTTCACGTACGCATATTACATTATATACAGTACGTTTTTTTCTTTGTATTTATATCTTGCTAACTATAGTACATGGGTGTCCCTCTGTCCGTCAGTGAGGTCGACAACCTGACAGTGTACTCTAAAACCTCCCTTCAGAGTTCTTCTTGCTTATAGAACACAATTTGTGTGTGTTGGTCTATATATATTTTTTTGTCGACTCCAATAACATGTTAATATGCAGGGGCGGACTGGCCAGGGCCGCTAGGCCGCAATCGCGGCCTAGGCCCTCTCAGAGAAAAATAATGAAAACAACAAAAAAAGAAAGAGAGAAAAGCTAAAACAGAAGAAAGCTAAATAATTCGGTAGATCACTGGTTATTATCCTGCCAACACACACCCCTCTTCCATCCTTCCATCAGTAAATTAACTTTTTCAATAGGGCCCTTTTGTTACTGGATTTGTGGCTAGGCCCATCTTTCACTATGGTCTTTTATTATTGGAAACTGTGATTTAGTTTGTGCCTGGAGCCTTGGGCCCTTCTTTCATTATATTGTGCAGTTGGGGCCCTTCTTTAATTAGATTGAGCAGTTCGGGCCCTGGGCCCTTTTTCATTATGTTGGGCAGTCTTTCATTATGTTGGGCAGTTGGGGCCCTTTCATCGTTGAAGACTGGGGATGGTTTGTAGCTGGGCCCATATTTAACCACAGGCTGATGGGCAGTGCCGGATTTACGTATAAGCTAAACAAGCTATAGCTTAGGACCTCACTCCCTTAAAGGGGGGGGGGGGGCGAAAAATTAAGAAAAAAAAAACTGGCGGTAACGTAATTTCAAAATAATAAAGAAAAAAAACAAATACGATAAAACGCACATACAACAACGGTGTTTTGTATTATGCACTAGTTTGTGATGAATTGGGCCCCTGTTTTCCAACTTGGCTTGTAATTGGAGCCTGTTTCTCAGCCCTGCTTGTGATGAGATGGGGCCCTGGTAACCCGGCCCCGCATGTAATCGAGCCGTTTCCCAGCCCCGTTTGGGAAATAGTAATATATGATATTATTTCATGTTATATCAAGCTTCCAGAACCTAGATTATGAGTCTGTATGTTGTGTTTCTAAAGAACTGTGCAATGTTTTGTAAAAGTTGTAAGATTATAAAATGTTATAAGTTGATCAAGATGTAAGTTAATACACATTTTATGTGTAAAGGTATTTAGATATCTATTAGGTACATAAATTACCATATAACATATATTAAAACCCCAAAAGACGGCGACCGACACTGTTGATGAAAAAGAAAGCTAGACACGTAAAGAGCCCCATTATCTTCAATAGATTGGGGCCCCATCAAACCTAAATTCGGCACTGTTGATGGGTCTTTTATGGATGTTAACACACCTTGTAGGTCTATATTTGATAACTCAAAAATGGAAAAACAGCGCTTATTTATTTTTGCCTAGTCTAAATATCAAGTTCATTTAGAACAGAAAACGTGCTCTGTTTTTGGAATTATCCGCTAGAGCTTAGGCTATAGTGTTGACATGGAATTTTTTTCCAGCATAAATACCATAATTCTATCCAACTCTGGAATAAAAGTGTTCTATCACAATCATGTCCAGAAGGCGATAATGCCAATAAAGTAAGAGATTGAAAATAATGGTGTAAGTAATTACTACAGTAGACGCAAAATAACGTGATTGCTAATCAGAAGACAAGGCACGACGTTTTAGAGTAGGGCCTGCTCAGAATAGACGTAGCCCTGCAGTGAGAGAGAGAGAAAAAGAAACTTTTTGGACAATAAAAAGAAAGAAAAAGGGTATAGATGTTCTATTAATTGTGTCATTAAATGTAACAATGTAACAATTATTGTAGACGCTATAAATAGGCATTAAGGCCTGTTGTGTCGATGAAATAAATAAATAAATAAATAAATCTGAGCCTGCTATGCGAGATGGAACATCTTTGGACGGGATTCACGGCAAGAGTGATAATGATGATGCAAACAGCTTGTGTAAAAATTGTTTATCATGTGCTGGGAAAATTTTGTACCAATTTCTATGTCAGTCTAGTTGTTTTAATAATTTATACATTGTATATAAATATGCGTTGTCTTTACCATGCATGCACATAAGTGACATGTGAAAGGTGCTTCTCAAAGTTAAAGTTGGCGAAAACAAATCTCAGAGTCAGTTTGTCTGAAGACATTTTGGACACATTTTTACTAATGAGTATGGAAAGAGACATGTTAATTTTAGTGTCCGTGGACGAAGTTATTCAGGAACTCTGCAATTCGTGATCTGAACTGAAAAGAATCTTAACTTTTTAAAATTATTAGTTGTTTAGTGTTTCAGCAGTGTTTTCCATTTTCAGTAAAACTGTTCTGTTCATTCCACAGTCAAAAGTTATTGGCTACTATTTGTTTAGTGTTTCAGTTACTATATGGCAATACAATAATAATTATAAAATATTCTCTCGAGAGTTTATGTTTCTGGAAATCCTGTGCTTTGCTGTTTGATTAAAACTTGCTGTGACATCAAATTTCCAATGACCAACGATAAATTTGAGCTTGCAAAAACTATCAAGTAACAACGAATTTACAACTGCATAACGCGATGGCTCATCGCAGATGTTCATTGTACGCTATTTTAGGAATTGGCGTAATAGTCTGTAGACCCTCCTTGGTAACCGTTGCCTAGGCCCTAATATACCCAGTCCGCTCCTGTTAATATGTACCATTGCTGGGTTAAGCTATCTAGCAACCCTGTGCTGTTAGGCTCCCTGTGTTCTTAGGTTACTCATTAATATTTACATAGATAACTAATTTACCTTTGACGTGGCCCCTGAATCAGTGGAGACCCTGGACTGCAGCCTTTTTATAGACCCTCTTAATCCGGCTCTAATTTTGGCACTCTCATATTCATTAAAAAAAAAATAGCTGGTGGAAATTTTTTCCAAAACCGAAAATTGGAACAAGTTGTCAACACTGATCTCATATCTACGAGGACAAGACAAAAGAATTCTCATATTATGTACATTTTTGGACCTCGAATGTAAAACTTATGAACAATTTTCTCTGATTTCAAATGTACCTTCGCGAGGTACACTTACATACATAAAAGTAATTAACATGACTTGAACTTGTTTCTGGACTTTTCACAGCGTTTGAGGCTACCGCAAAGCTCATCTTTGTCAAATGATCCTTTGATACTCTGTTTCGCGGAGGAAGGAAAGGGGAACAGGGATTCCGCCAGGATTTTCAGTTTGGTGGGTGTAAAGTCAAAATTGAGAGGTTGTTAGAGCAGTTTTGCACTGTTACTATCGATGTTAGACCGTTAAATTTTAAAAGTTGGTGGGGGGGGGGGGGGTGCTCTCGAGGATTTGTGGGTGACACTACCCACAAGGGCGTCTGGAGGAATCACTGGGAAATAATGGAACTGATCTTAGATTAAAGTACCACTTCAGTATTCGGTTGATGTAACTAATTGAAACCATCTGTTGCACCATGGTTTAAATTGTCTGCGAACGGAAAATTTGAATATTGGTCATTGGTTGCGGAATATCAGATACATATAATATATAGAACAGAGGAGACAAAGTTGAGCCTTGTGGAACTCCGCTTTTGGTTGGATTTGGACGTGATTTGGTTTTATTATTATGTATATAGTTCTGTCATTGAGAAAAGATGAGACGAAATTTGTTGGAAACCTGTATTTCTTGAATTTGTATAGTTATCCAGTGTGCTATACACGATCAAAAGCTTTTTCTATGTTTGAAAGGAAAAGGCAAGACAGTTGTATGAGATTACATTGATGTGTAATTATGTTTGTTAGCCTTATTGGTTGATCTTCAGTACTGTACGTACCATAGTCTATCTACATCCTGCTTGTGATAATGGTATTAATGTTTTGTTCTCAGGTAAACTATGCATTAGTTACCTTGTACAAATGTTAATTGGATTGGTTGGTAGGATCATGAATTTGTGGGGTCTTGATTTGGCTTGAGCAGCTATATCATGTGGGATATATTAAATTGTGGTGCCCTTCTTCCCTCTGACAAAAAGGTATATAACATAGCAAATAATTGCAAAAGAATGTAGGATTCCTCTTTTATTTATCGATATGAGATATAATCTAGACCAGGTATATCTTATACTTTTCTTGAAGCGTATTGTTGAGCGAATTTTCCCTACAGTGATAACTTCATTCAGGAGTATAGTTCGAACATCTTTGATAGTGTTGCCACCTATTTTAGTTAAAATTTACGCATCCCGTATTATCAGTGGTTGTCCCATATTACAAGTAGTAAATTCACACAAACATTTTCAAAATACCAAAGATTTTAACAAATACGTAGTGATTGACTCTTTTCTAATTGTTTACTATAAAGATTGACGAGCAGACTGTTCACATTACCAGGCCCCAAGATGAGGCATAAGGAGGATATAATACGCGCTACTTCTGTTTGTTCTAGTTCAATAACACACTGCAAAAAAATGTATGTGTTAATTCAACATTTTTCGGTGTCGCAGAGGAACCATTCACTTTTTGTGTTAAATCAACACCGTTTGTTGTTTGATTTCGGTGATTCAACACTGTGATAGTGCCAGTATGACACCCTTGATTATGTTGAATCACCGAAATCAACATTGTTTGTTGTGTTGATTCAAGACAAAAATGGTAGTCACCCAGAACACCGAAAAGTGTTGAATTAACACATGTTTTTTTCTTTTTTGCAGTACTGTTGCTAACCCCAACTGTGTTTATGAAATTGGAATATCCATTTTCCGCCCGCTAGTGTTTTTGGAGTGTGAGCATTCGCAAGTAAGACATTTTCTGTGTATTCTTGATTATTACGAAGGTTTTAAGTTGTACGTTGCTTTCATTGCAGGTCATTTCAGATTTGTACCCCCCCCCCCCCCCCAGCGTCCTGTAATTTATTCGTTGACGTTGCATTCAATAATCTCGTTCTTGTGTTCGTTTGTTACTTTCATGGGGCCCTAGCTTTCTATGGAACGGCAGTGTAATCAGGTCTTAAGGTGTAAAGATGGTTTCAAAGTGTAATGCAAAGACATTTTCACTGTCAGACTATAGTACTTGGTTGTTAGGTAGAATAGGATATGTTGATTCCACACATGTTCCGATAAGCTGGTAGAATTTCCGCAAGGTTTACCAATTTTACCACGAGCATGCTATTTTATCATGAAAGAGCGTTTACCAAGAACAGGATTACCAGATTGGTAAAGTAAGAAAAGAGAACTCTTTTTAAATATATCTTCATATAATAATTCACAGTCATATTCAATTCACTACTGGATGAGGCCTCTCCCGAATGGAGGAGTTGGTCTACTGCTCCCACGTTGACCAGACATGTTGGGAGAGCAGAGCCAGTGGTCAGTCATTTTTCACATATTATTAAAACAAGATCTATGTTATTTAAAATGTGTATTAAAAGTATTTTCAGTTTTAACTTATATTTAAGTTTTACCACCAATGGAAAGTAATCTTATATAGTGTGGGTTAAATACAAAGTATCCGGTTCCCCAGGTTAGCTTAGAAGATGCCGCAAATGTTATTTAGGGGATCAAAGCTCTAAAATTTAGGGCAAAAACTGTCACTTTTTTAAATATTTTTATGACAAATTGTTCCTCCAGCTTTTGGAATGTTCTGTTTTGACTTTATGCATAAATAGTACACAATAGTCATATCCATTAAGTATTTTATTCTGACCGACAATACGTATATAGCTAATAATAATTCACAACAGGAGCGATTCCTGTTTTCAGCCTGGGTAACCGATAAGTTGTGTTTTTAATCTTGTGTTTTGTCATTACATTAAATTTGATTCTTTTCTTCCTAATAAAAAACTTCAGCACATTATGCTTGGATCTATTTTAAATTAAAATGCATAGATATCGTGGCGTTAAGGCAGAAGGGCGTAAGTGTATTATTTTGCAATTTTCTGCCAATGCACAAACAGATGACAAGTGAAATATATGTTAAACGAAACATCTGTCCTTCATGAATAAGTACATGAAAAACATTATCAGTAAACCTCAAATAACAAAGTTACAAAAGACTTCAATTTTCCAAAACTTTCATTTTGCTTTCAAAAACTTTCTCTGTAAAAATGAATAAATATAACTTCTGCCTTGGATGCAACAAAGTCTTTTTGATACGAATGTAAAGACCATTTTTTTTCAATAGACCTAAATGATAATTATAATCAAGTATTTCTGAATTTAAAATACTTCTTCTTAAGGACATTATTTTATACATATCTGACAACCGATACATGCCTGGCTGCCCAGTGGTTCTGAGTGGTCGACGACTGTTGAAAACTGACCAGTTTCTTTTAAAAATCAAAAACAAAAAAAATAACATTTTAATACGAAATACGTGTAACATTTTCAGTTAAGAAATATTTTATTTATGTTGAGAAAAGTGTAAAAAGTGTGGGTATTAGGCCAAAAAAGAAATCTGGGAATCAAATAGGCGAGTCAATCTCTTGGCCGAGCACTGGTGCTCACTATATCACTGGTGTCCACTTTTTGGCAAAATCGAGGGGCATCCACATCAAAAATAATATCTCACAAAACGACCTCCAAGTGGCTAGAATTGTTAGAAATGAAATCAATTTATTATTCAGGCTTTAAATGAAACTTCAAACTTTAAAACTCGTTTTTCTCCAAAGTAGCAGAACTGGACATAGTACCTTCTGGTTCTAAGGTGACAATATCCTTCTTATTCAGCCACTAAAACAATCGAACAACTATTGTTGTTACTGCCTGCTTTCGACCGCTGACTCGAAATTCACTCTTTCTGTCTCTATTTTCTCTAAACAATCCTTCATTACAGTGCTGAGCTTAATGATTTCTTTCTGACTTAGGAAACGACCAGTTCAATGGATGTGAGAAATCCTGTTTTCAGTATATAGGGCCTATATATAGGCGTGGATCCAGGATTGAAGGTCTTTTTATCCAGTGTATACCCGGACGTCAAGGGGGGGTATAGCCCCCCTTGGATACGCGCCCCCCTTGGATATACTCTTACAAAAAGAGAGAGTACAAAAGTGTATACCCTGAAAAAGAGTACATGTACTGTTAAAAGAGTACGTCTGGTAACCAGTGATTGCGCTTCTGCCATACCCCCCCCCCCTTGTGGGGGATGTTTACCCCACAAAGTTTCGACAACTTCCCCCCCAACTTCAAAATTTTAGCTGTGAAAAATCGATAGAAACCGTACAAAACTTCACTTACACCCTCCAAATTTTGACTTTATACTCCCCCAAACTGAAAATCCTGGTGGAAACCCTGCTAGTAGGCCTAACCCTAACCAAGGAACGTCATCACTCAGACATGCGAGAGGCTTCTTACGTCATAGCTTGGTCTGTCAGAATCATAAATGTACATGTTTTTTTTTTTTTCTAAAAAAAAAAGCATGATTTTCAAATACTTTTTGGGGGCTTAAGGAAATATGTTTCGATACTGCTCAATTGAATGTAAAAAAAAAGAAACTCCGTTTGGTGTTCTTGTAAATTAACAATTAGAATTGTAGATGGTGCTAATGATCTTTCATACCTGCACCATGTCGTTCATCACTTGGAATCTCTCACTGTAGCTCGAGTAAAAAGATAACCTTAAACTCTTCTTTATAATTACAAATAATGTGTTGATAGTCAAATCTTTGAAGAATAGTCCTGCGCTTCCAGAAACAAAATCTGACAACTGCATCTGAGTGGTGAATTTCAAAAGTTGACTCTGAATACTTTCCTGGATTGTACAATCATCAATTGTTGTGGTACTTGACTCGCCATTAGATTAAGTTTGGGCGTCGATCAAAATTCACTAAATATATAAAGTGCGTATTGAATTTAAGTAGTGCAAATAATGAAAAGAATAATTGAGCTTAACTTCTTGCAATATGTTTATAGTTAACGATTTTTTTTTTGTTACGACGTCATCTTCATCCAATAGAAGGCAACGGGAAACTACCATCAATTCACCTGATCCAGAGACCTTTGGGTGGTAGACCTGCCTCCGGATTCAGCATTTTCTTCTGTACAAATTAATTTTTAATGATACAATATAATGGTGAGCATTATTTGTTTGGAAAACTCTGAAAGTTTTATTTTGACATCATATACTGACACTGACGTACGCACACTGGCATACACAATACTATAGCACTGTAATGGACAATGTACAGAACACTAACGCAAGTTATCGTGCTTGGCTTCACAGGCCACCAGACTTAACACCATACCGTTACTCTTTTCTTTTTATTTTGGAAAAGGGAGGGTTTGATGGGGCATTACGTCTATTTACCGCCTCTGTCACAAAACTTTTCATAATTAGGACAATTAATTATGGAACTGAATCATAAACTAGGGCATGACAGAAGTATGCTAGAAGTTTGAGTATAAATATGGTTGATGTATGCAGAATAACGAAGGATTTAAACAATGAGTGTTTGTAGTGTTTCGTGTGAACAATACCAAATGAGATTTTGAGGCATTTGCTAACAAATTATGTACACTATCTTATTGTATGAGTATCGATTATTTTATACTAAGCATATGAAATTATTCCCATGTTTTGGAAAACCACAGCATACAGGATGTACCATTTCAATTGGTTGAAAATGATATTGATTGTAGAGGAACTTAATACTACGAATAATTTGAGATAGAAAACACCCATGGTCGGAGAAGTCATTACTGCTACTTTCGGAGTTTCGCCTGGAGAATATGCAATCTGCTAGTTAAAGCTTGAATACAGACGTTTGGTGACTCTGCCTTTTATACGTATCTTGTACGACGTATATTACAAGTCTTGGATGTGTACAAGTTTGATGTAAAGTACGGCGTGGGAGAAAACAAATGAGTTTGCAATGAAACTTAGTAAAAACTCCAATATTAGGTTAACAATTGTCTCTCTCAGCTCACATTACGAAGCGAGTAAGTCGACCTGGTAGCCGTGTGGGTTGGGGCACTTCGAAGGTCCCGGGTTCGAATCCCGGTTGGGGGACGGATGTGAATTTTAACTAGCATCGCATTCATAATCGTGACGGACTGAAGTAAAGATTACTTAAAATAAAGTTTACAAAGTCTTACGAAGCGAGTAAGACTGCTAGTTCGTACAGTCCTAGATATTGACTAATCTCCCGAAAAGAGAAGACGCATCTCCCACAATAAAATAACTGTTTCTTAAAAATTGAGGGAAAAAGTTCTTATCTGTACACTGAGAAAACTTTTCTTTAAATAAAATCAGCACTTTAATTTAGTTGGAAAATGAGAACATGCCGGTTTGAGAAAATAAGACCACTTATCTTATTTACAAACCAACATGTTCTCATTTTCAATTATATGAGAATGCTGATATCTCATTTCTAAGAAAAATTGTTTCTCAGTGCACAGATAGGAACTTTTTTCTTCTCAATTTTAAGATTTTTTTTTTTTTTTTTTTGCTGTGTAGGTATGAAATATCTTTTGCAAGTATGAAAAGCAACGTAGAAACATGGGGATTTATCGGGTACCGGTAGTACGATAGATCTTATAATAATATTATTTCAACGTGAAACATACTTTTTAGTCAATCTTTGGTAGTCCAATCTTTTAAAAAAAATAAAAGAAGCACTTGAACATCAGTTCTCTATACGTACAGCATTGAGCCCATCCTAAGCAAACAAGAAAACAAAACAAAAAGTATTGAATCAATGGAATCAATCTGATAAGTTGCATATTTCGCAACAACCCTTGCTCCAACGAATACAAAGAAAAAATATGCTAAAAAAAAATCAGCAAACAACAGAAAAGATACATTAATTCACAGAACCCTCCACAATAAATGGTAACGGAGGAGGGAGGTGGAGGACGAAATGACGCGACATACGAAAAAGTATGACAAAAAGGAAACAACTACTTGAAATATCAATGCCACAAAACTCAAAACCTTAAGAAGGAAAACGCAAGCAACTATGTAAAAGAAAAGAAAGAGAAAATATAGGGTGACCATTAAGGAAATGAATTCTTGACAATAAGATTGAAAGAATATTTTTTTCTAAAACAGAAGAAGAAGAATGTATACTAGACTTCATAGTTCCATGTCCTGCAGCTTGACAATACTCCTTCAAGGTGTAGCAAGACAAAATGCAAAAAGAATGATGAAATAAACGCTTAAGACAGAAACCCTCAAGAAAATTCATTTCTTAGTTGTAGCTTTTTTTTTTTTTTTTGACAAAGCCACAACAAGTTATGAATACTCAAGAACAGAGTTTGAAAAAAAAAATACTTCCGTCACCCGTCTAACTTTTTTTTCCTCGTTCTTCCAGCTCAACCAGAAAACAAGATGGCGAAACCGGAAAAGAAAATGATGCACAAAATTGCCTATTGAATATATATTCTCATTGTTAGGACTTCTCCTTTTTCGTCTTCTTTCAATGCTGGCTAATTTCATAGATGGGTGTTTTTATCTTGCCTTTAAAACAGGCTTAAGACCCGAAGATTTCCCGAAGATAGCCGAAGATGATCTTGGTTAAGACTGTGAAGAGGATAACATAACATGAGCAATTGGAAGGTTTTCATTTTTGAATTGAAAATAAATAAGCAATTCCATTTTCTAGCTATCTTTTGGTTTTTCTACACTGTAAAAAAATAACTCTTTTACATTTAGAAAAAAAATATGTTTTAATCGCCTTAAAAGATCAAATTTGGGTCTAATTTTCCACTTTCAAATCTTTATTTGAACACGATTTTTGTTACACATTTTTCACATGCTAAAGAGAATCAATGAGCCGTTTTGATAACTAGGGGAAAATGGAAATAGTTGGCCGGAGAAGGGATAGAACCTAGTTCGGCTCAATGACACCCATATGGCTTTAACCAATTGACCTATATTCGTCACCTTTCTTGTTTATATACTTGAAGAAATTCCATGTGAAAAATGAGTGCGTCTGGATTCAAAAGAAATGTTTGAATAGTGATAGTGAAAAACTATTTATAGGAGTTCAAAACTCACCCTCGACGAGCTTACACTTCTGGGGAATATTAGTTACATTGCCAAAGTAAAGCTGAAGCTAAAGTTAGCTTGGTATCTCTAACGCTAGATGGCAGCACTACCCCCGTATGTCTCTAATGTATTTTTATTGTTGCACGAAATTACAATGCTGTTTCTATAAATTCAAGCCTAGAGAGCTCTAACCTCTCAGGGAAGAAAGTTCATAACCAATTCAAGAGTTAAATCCGTGTAGATCTGTCATTTTCTTTCTTCTTTATTGCTGAAATTTCTTGATTGTTGTAGTAAATATCCAAACCTATAACCATGAAACCCTTTCAACAATGAACAAAAAAGAAAATTAAAAATGGGCACTGATAGAACTCTTGAAATGGTTACGAATTTTCTTGTCTGAAAGTTAGAACTCTCTAGGCTTGAATTTGTAGGAGAAGCATTGGAATTTCGTACACCGATCCAAATATATTACAGATATACGATGGCAGAGGAGTAACTACTGCCCGGGATGACCGGACAAGTTCCCGGGGTCCCGTCGCCTAGGGAAGTCCCCACTGACTTTTGATCCTAATAAGCATTCAAGTTATCTAGTAAAGCGTTTATAATTTAAAAATTATATTGATCACAATAATAATAATAATAAGTATTTATTATTCATTATCAGAAGGAGGAAGTTCATGTAACAGGGCCAAGATAGCTTTGTCGGTACTCGGGGCTGTTTATTACTTGCCCTCCCCTCTTCACTACAGAATCAAACGAAGGGCTCTGTTATGAATTTACTATGACACAAGCAACAGTAACTCTGATATTAATTTAAAGTTTCTACGTCCTATTCGCTGGTCACCAACAGAAGAAGTTCCTTGCAATTAGATTTCAATATTATGTAAGCAATATTAAAATCTACACTAACAAGTAATATTGGTATGTCATCTGAGCGATAAGAAGCTTGTTTCCTAAGGAGTGGGGAACAAGAACATTTGAATTTTTAGTAGTTCTGGATTCAAAAATACTCACAAGTCAAGACTATACTCACATTTACTTGTAGAAACCAGATCCTGACCTCTCGGAAACTTATTTGCAAATTATAGAAAAACATTCGAAGAATTGAAGAATTCCCGGAACTCATAGGGAGAAGCGAAACGAGAGTTCCAATGAACAAACTCACTAACTTTTATAATCGACAAAGAATTGGTTTATATTTTACGACTAGATGTTTCCTGTGTAAAATTGCGTTCCCGAAACACTTTGATGGGCTACTGAATTTGAGAGAAGAGGTTTCCTAGTAAGTCACCGATAATTTCTTTCCTCTCGTATCAAAATTCAAAACTTCGCGAAAGCGATGTTTTTTGCAGGAAACATACAGCCGTAAAATCTACATCAATTCTTCGTCGATTATAATAGTTAGTCAATTTGTAGAGCACTCGTTTCTCAACTATACAGAGAAATTAATTTCTTGAAAAAGTGGTTTCTGACAAAGTGGTGTCCAACTATGGCGAATTTTCAAAAACAACCAACTCTCCAATGTTGTTTAAAGTGAAAGGAAATAGTTCCAACTTCTTGATGGTATTTTTGAACGATAAAGTTCCTAAAAAGTAGTTACTCAAAGTTGTAGATTGCAAATACGTATTTTGTTACGGAAGAAAGTAGAAAATGTTCCGAGATATTGAAATTTCACTTTTTTTAAAAAAATTTCAAAGGTGTGAGAATTTCTGTACAAATCACGAAAAACGGCAGTTCTTCGAGTGACGTTAAGAAATGAGTCTGTTACCGGCACTCACATATATACAGTTAATTTCGGATCTAGCAAATCATAAGCCCGATTTTGATGCTTGAAGTTGCATTTGAAAGCCCTTTGCCGTACTAAAACACATAAAAATAAAACTGGATCGGTAGGACCTCCCTGGGACCCCTAGGGCGGTTTCAAAAAAAAAAAAAAGTCAGAACTTCACATTTCTAATGATAGCACTTACCACAAACCATATAGGCGGCCGAAGCTTGCATACCTTTCAAACAGTGTATCACACGTCAAAATCGGTGAAGGGGTTCAAAAGTTATGACGTTTTTAGTCCAATCACAGAATTTTCACAAATGATAGAAAAGGACCTCCGTCATTCTGTCTGTTGTTTTGGTTTAGCGCAAAGTGTTTGGTACCGGCGGTTTTGGGGGTCAATTGCGGGCTCCAACAAGTTGCGCCAAATCGTAGCTTATTTTGTTGATAGGAGTTACCATTTTCGAGATACGGCCCAAAATCGGCCTTTTGTATGAAGACTATGCACTTTTTTTTAAATAGGAATCCTTACAAAATAAGTGATATAAGTATAAGTATAAAATTAATTCTATATTCAACGTAAACGTTGAAAGTGAATTGTTTCGAATCTATCGATATTTACAATTCCAGACTTTTTCGATATTTCTCTAAGTTTCGGTAATTCCAGACATTTCGGGAGCTACAGAAGATTGGCACGGAAGTTTCCGAAAGTCAAGACCAGGACGGGATACTTTTAAAAATTCGATTATTATCTCAAAATGTAGTGTATTTCCCTCTATACCCTACTTGCAGTCCAAATACAACTGGATAAAAAAAACTCTTATATCTTTGTCACCAACCGGCCGTAGCTCAGTGGTAGGGTGTTGGCTCCGCATTCGGGAGGCCTTCGGTCAGTTTCAGAATAGCTGGTACAGGACTCAAACCTGCATCCCTCCTCACAAAGTCATCATCATCATCATTATGTTCTTCGTAAAGCGGCATGTCCTTCACGGCAAGCTAAGCCTTCTCCATTCATCCCGATCTTGCATTTTTACTTTTTGTAACAACATACGATTTATCTTCCTTAATACTGTTAAGGGGTTGGTTTCGTCGTCTTCCTCGTTTCCCCTTAACTATATTTTTAATTGTTTTCCTCAGTATAGAATCTCTACATAGCCAATGTCCTAATCAATTTCTCTTTTTCTTCTTTATTGTCTCTGGTATTATCCGTCTCTCCCTCTCTCTTATATTCTCTTCATCACGACCCCATTTAGCATTTTCTGTGTTTAACTGTTTCTTCTCCAGGTCCACATTTCAAAGTACCGTAAGCAGCAACAATCTATCCCTTAACAAGTGTGAAACGTCCTGAAGATGAACAAATATTGAGTAACGTTGAAAATATTATATATTTTGGCTTCTCTAACTGGCGTATATCAACCAGAAATTTAAAATGGCTACTCTTTAAGAGAAACTACACAGTACATATCCTAGATTATTTCAACAGAATACGATTATCAGGTTTCGAGTGGTGGGTTAGATACTCTTCATCTGAATCCAGGTAAAGATATTCGGTACTGGACTTAAATTGTACCGTATTGCACGGCCGTAGCTCGGTTGGTAGAGCGTTGGTTTAAAAGGTCCTGGGAATGATCCCAACAGCCGCCCATCCTGACCAAAGTTCATCCACAGTTACACCGGCTAAATGCCGGGATGATATCTACTAACTAGACCATGATAGACTACCTTCCAACACTCTCTCTCCCACTCTACCCCGGCCTGGGCCTGAAATGCCTAAAGGCCTTAAATAAATGCAATTCAATTGTGTCTTCATAGAGGATTTATTTATTAGTCAGTCAATATCCCTAGGTACAGATACATTGGGCTACCTTACCTCAAGTACCGTACTTTTCTTTAGGTACTTGCTATAGTTATTTTTAAAGCAACATTTGATTTCATTACCTTAAAAGAAATCAAAGATACATACACGATATAAGGAATACTTCTTATCTGTTCAGCTATTTAAAAAAAAATCTTTCAGTTTCTTTAGACATTCTTGATAAATGGTGCAACATATTTTACAATATACATACACAGTCAAAAACGTTTTCTTAAAATTTGAGAATAAAGTTCTTATATGTACACTGAGAAACATTTTTTTTAGAAATGAGATATCTAGCATTCTCATTTAATTGAAAATGACAACACTGATATCTCATTTCTAAGAAAATTGTTTTTGAGTGCACAGAATAAGAAGTTTATTCTCAATTTAAAAAAAAATCGTATTTTACCCTGTAGATACATTATCCATCATCTGTCCCGGTGAGCTGGTGACTAAAACCGGTGACTTTGAAAACTGGCAGGTCGGTTTTCATTTGCTAAGCCTTCTCCACTATAAGAATTGACCTTAGTGCCTCCCTGAAAACAGGTATAGTAGAAAAAAATTGATTTCAGATTTGCATTCAGCGATCTGAGCGGTGGTTTTGATCTAGTGATTGTTAAACTGGCAGGTCCTTTTCATTTGACTAGCCTTCTACGTTTGATAACTTCACTCGTTTGAATCTACAGGTACTTTAAGCCCACCCTAAGTGTTTTCTGTTAAACTCATCGCTGTTTCTTTGATATAATTTTCAACAGACTGACTGACTATATGTATGAAGAATTTATAAAGTGACTTTATATGAGAGAGCGCCCTCTGCTTTTCATTTTGGTCATGTATACACAAAATTATTTTTTACTTTTTCGTACAACCCAAATCCTAAAGTGTTCTGCAACCAGTCAAACACCACGGTGTTGCAGGTTAGTATTTATGAGTAATATTAAAAATATATTAAAATATGCTTTTAAAATATATATTAATATGTATAAATATATGAAAGTAACAATAGAACATTGTATTGTCACCCGACTTACGTCACTGTACAAATTTTCATCATTGTATGACGTCGAGAAATGAGCTAAATTAACGTTACAAGATTTGAGGACACCACGAACCAAGGTGAACTAAAGAAAAGAATGTACTAAGGTGAATTTAGATGTGCAGTCGACAGACATGGACGGTTCAGTCTCCCGCTGGAATATATGTTCTGGACCTACGTGGAATTTCAGTGCAATACCATGTGCATAATATACTCTAGTTTCAAAATTTGTACACCTTCACGTTTCGGAATAAATTCAATATTCACATTACTTTTTCATTCTTCTTTGTAAATTGGAAATTTATTTGCAACTTTATTAAATTTCGGAACATTGTTTCATTTTTATGATGTAAAAACAGAAAGCTTCTATTTTGGAATTGCATGTAGAGAAATTGTAAATGAATTACGGTATTATTGTACAGAGGTATAGCTGTTGCAAAACGCCACAAACCCGAAAAAATACAACTCAAGACAAGACAGAATAGTGACATTTGGGTCCATCTCCCCTTTCCGTTACCATTGTTGTGTAAGAAAAATATAATTAAGCATTCAATATTTTGAAAATAGTGGCAGTAAGGATAACCCTTTTTAAAAAGTAATTTGATTTTTTTTTTGTCATCAAAATATTCGTTACGGACACCATTTGCCTACATTTTTGGGAGAATGTCCCCCACACGTTCAGTTGATCTTAGAGCGAAGGTGATCGAATGTTTTGCCTTCTTTTTAAATCTCGATTAACCAGTTTATCAATTATTTTCATCACTTGCTCTGAGTTAATACTGCCACTGAGTTAATGTACAAATAATACACCTCTTGAACACTTGCACATATCTTGTCTGAAATTTGGTTTAGTGTGCAAAATGTTCATAATACACAGTAAAAAAAATACCGGTGTTAATTCAACACTTTTCTGTGTCTGAGCGTGACTACCCACTTTTTTTGTGTTAAATCAACACAACACATAGTGTTACTTAGGCATCAAGTGTTCGCCTGCCGACATCTTGGTAGCTTGCTTTCATAGAAATGGAACATATTCTCAATGAATGGGAATTCTGATCCTTAATTGACAAATTGAAAAGTGATTAAAGAATGACATAAATCGTGCGAATAGATTAACTTTCCTTGTGTTTGGGGTTTAGCAAACATTTTTTTGTTTTATTCTCTATACTGTTTGAATCTAGTGGTTTTTATCTGTTTGGCGATTTAACCCAGACGGTACGACACTGAACTTCTAACTCAGCAATCCATGTTCAAATCTCGCTGCAGCTGTGTATTTTTTTTCTTACTGCTAGTACCAAAATTAACACCGTGTGTTGTGTTGATTTAACACAAAAAGTGGTAGTCACGCTGGCACACTGAAAAGTGTTGAATTAACACAGTCTCTTTTTACTGTATAGGTGCCGACAGTGTACATCTTTCCGTCCATTAATTTTGTCAAATCAGCATTCTTCATTTTACCCTCGAACTTTTTTGAATTTGTAATAAAAAAATGTGTAATTATTGTACTGTGGCTTAGCGTCTCAATTGGTTTCAGGTGTAACTTATTACCAGTGCTAAAGAAAATTGAAAGACAAATTACTCTTGCAATAATTTCGTGTCTTTGCACAGGACTAATTATTCAGCTATCGCTCGGGTGTTGTGCCAATCAGAATAGTATCGCTGAATTTTGATACAGTAGTGCCATCTACATGGCTACAATTATTCATTAAAGTCAGACAATGACAGTTTTGCTGAAATTTGTCAAATACTATTTTGGGTTAGTGAAGTAGGTGTACTAAACTTATATAGGCCTACATTCAGTGGCGTCATTTCAGTTTTTGCTTGAGGGGGACAAGATTTTTTTTAGGAAGGCCTTATATAATATATCGCTTGGCGCATCCTACCTATTTCCAAGCGTAGTCCTTACTTCATACTCTGCATATAGGTAATCAGTGATTCCGCCAGACTCCCTGTGAGGGGTATCACCCCTCAAACCCCCCAGAGCACCCCAACTTAAAAAAATATGGTCAAAAATCGACAGAAAACTCAAGTTACACCCTCCCAATTTTGACTTGACATCCCCGAAACTGACAAACCTGGCGGAATCCCTATACGTAATTCACATGCATTAGTTTACTGTAACTCACATCTGATATGAAAAATAAGGTAATTTTAAGTGTTAACGTTAGCGTTCGTAAAGCTTTATTTACAGAAGATGAAAAGCTCTACTGTATCAAAGGGTAATATCTTGGCTTCATTTTAGAAACCATTAACAAGATCGTAAATAGAATTTTTCATAACCTCTTTCCGCTCCATAGCCAAATCATCAACGAGGCGAGTCGATCATCGGAAATTAATGACCGAAAGTAATTTTTCAGTCCTTTTAGAAGAGAAAAAGTTATTCGTTAGAGTCAGTGACACAAATTCCCCATGACAAAATAAGAATAAATAGCCGCTTAAGGTCGCCTTATATACTGTGGACATATCATATTGAGCTCATTGTCTTGCGGTTGACACCACTAAACAATCCGGATTCCAGTCCGGCAGAGGCAGAAATCTTACACCCGCTGATACTGAGGCAGGCTAGTTATACAGGGTTATTACAAATGATTGACCCTGTTTCATAAATCCACTGTGGCTTTATTGTTTGATATATTGTCAAAAAAACTTTATACACGTATTGAAAAACTCAAAAAGTTTTTTGTGGCATATTACAAGTGCTCTATATGTGACACCTAGTTATAATGCAATTATCAAGTCGATAATCAAGTTCTTCCCATATTCGATTTAGCATGTCCCTATCAATCCGTTGGAAAAGCACTGTTGATGCGAGCTCTCAGTTCTGTTAGGTTTGTTGGTAGAGGCGTAAACACTGTATCTTTCACATAACCCCACACAAAAATAAATCTCATGGGGTTAGGTCAGGAGAGCGTGGAGGCCATAACAGGCCACAACATAAGCTTTCTCTGCGCCTGTTGCCATCTTGAATAAATGTTCACTGCTGCGCTCTCGTGGTAGAAATCAGAAACGAACCTGAAACACAAAAATAAAAACTTTTTGAGTTTTTCAATACGTCTGCAAAAGTTTTGTGACATTATATCAAATAATACAGCTACAGTGAATTTATGAAATCGGGTCAATCGTTTATAATAACCCTGTAGAAAGAGACTCAGTAAATACATTCTTATATAAATAGGAAAAACAATTTAGTCTTGCTGTGCGTAACAAATACTTAACCATTTAATTCACGACTTTCTGTATGTCACAGGTAAAGCAAGCATTCTTGTAGTAAACCTCTTATAATGATGTGATCCCACATCTTGGATCTACACATCGAAATATGCAAAAAAAAAAAATCTACACTGAAGATACTAAACAGGGTAACCAGAACAAAGACAATAGCACTGGACTTCCTCTGAACAAAACTAAATTTTCAGCTCTCACGGAGTGGAAGGGGAAAATTTATGAACACAAATTTAGAAAACAAAGATTGAAACAAAGACTGCTCACCAATATATATGAAACAAAAACCTCTTAGGCAGTACACTGCCAATATTGATGAAAATGACTATTTCCTATTCTTGGCGCAAAAAAAGTGACAATACTCTAAAGAAAAAAGAAAAATAGATATTAAAAAAATAAACAAGACCCCTCTATATCGGATGTAGTTGACGCAAACTGTCCTGTCATCTGGCAATTCTACAAACCGAACTCGGTATTATCCCGAGTCAAACGACTCAGAAATGCGCAGGAAAGAAAACACAAAAAGAGGCCTACTAACGCTCATATTATAATCATTCTCAAAACCACATTCGGAAAAAAGCACACGGCTCTGGTTTACGAAGCTGCTTACTACACGCGCTCAAACGTAACAAGTGCGTAGAAAATTAACAAGACAATGGAACAAACTCAAAGCAAAACTAAAACAAACTAATTATAAAAAAAAATGCAAAGGCTAGATATTCTCAACAGAAAAGACACAATAATTTTAAAAATTCCAATTCGTTACTTACAATGTGCTGTTCCTCTTGTATTAATAAATAACGGTATTTAAGATATTCAATTTCTATTTCCCGTTTCCTTTATTTTACCATTGTAATAAAAAATATTTGTTCCCTCGTGGCATGCGACAAGCAATCAATTTTGCGGCATACTAATGTGCCAGTCAACACTCTTTGAGAATCATGATAAGTCTAGTGAATGTTGGACAGGCTCTGCACAGGGTTTGTTGACCATCCAATGCAGGCGTAACGCATAATTATTCTTGAGCGATACTAATATGAAAGGAAAAGGTTTATAAACTTCTATCCAGAAGACGAAGATAAACTCCCCACATAAAAACGCACTACAGGTAAAAATAAAAATGCTTCTTAAATCTTTTCTCTCATTTTCGAATTTTTGTATGTGTTCGGCGCCAAAATAATCACTATAACAGACAATTAAATTCACTAACCCACATTGCGTAGCGCCTTAAATGTAGTAGTTTTAATTATAAATTTAATTCCGAACTCATAAAAAATCAAAATTAAAAAAAAAGTCTTTTTCAGTGTGTTTTTATTTCGGTTTAACTTGTCTTTTTAAGAAGTTTGCTTTACATGTTTTGGTGTATCTTTCTTTATATTCTCAAACTCAAGGGGGGCAATTGCCCCACCCTACCCTCCCTAAATGACGCCCCTGCCTACATTAACTACATAATTGATAATTGCATTTTCATTGCACTGTAATCATTAAAAATAACTCATTAAAGATATTCGAACTTCTCTCGTCTACCATACCAGGTTAATTCTGGACAGTACCTTCAAACTAAGCCCTGGTCGACTTGTTTCTCACATCGCTCATTCTTACCAACCTATTCAAGCCTGAATAAAAAAAAGTCTAAGGGCCTTGAAATAAATTTTGAAAAAGAACAGCACAGATAATCTGGTTGTGGTGAGTATTTGTAACAATTCTTATGTAAGTTGATCATATGTCTATATAGCAGTGTTTTTCAACCTTTTAATATTCACGGACCGCTAAACTATAGGGGAAAACTTTAAGGGACTGAGAAGATTTGGCAAGCTAGAGGTTTATTTGACATTGAAAAGATGCCAACAAATTTTCATATTCTCGTTGTTTTAGAAATAAAATATACACTTAATCTCAATTTTTAAACTGTCGAAATTTACAAAAATGTATTAAATAATTAAATCTATTAATTTCCCAAGGATCGGTACAATAGTTTCCCGGAGCGGTACCAGTTCGCAGACAACGGGTTGGAAATCACTGGTCTATAATCTTGGAGAACTCTCGCAACAAGCAGAAGACGTGAGTTCAATTTTCAGTTCATTTCTACACCATTTCTGCACGCATTACTCAACCTCAAGAGTTTTTTTAAATTAAGGTAATCATTATCTGACTTTGAAAAATAACACTAAAAGACTAAAAATAGTGAAAAATAACACGAAAAGTAACACAGCAAACGAAATGTAGTGAACAATATAATTAGAAAAGTGCTAGTAGTCTAGTGGTTACCGTCACTGACTGTTGATCGTGGGGTCCCGAGTTCGATTCCCGACCCTGCCAAGGGATTTTTTTTTTTAACAAAGCGAGAGGGTCTGGAACGGTGGCCACCCAGCATTGTGATGCAATTGGGGAGCTGCTGTGAATAAAAGACAGTTTCGATCACAGGTGAGAGCTTCGGTCCTCCTCTCCCAACCCAACACGTCTGGTCAGCGTGGGAGCAGTAAACCAATTCCTCCTTCCGGGAGAGGCCTCATCCCGTCGTGAATTGAATATGG
>JAGDQP010003985.1:12358-52879 GCA_022664845.1 Lepisma saccharinum | reverse complement strand
AATCATTGATAATTATACAATTGTCCGGAAATGATAGTCAATAATTACTATTCTGATAGCTGATATCCAGATAATTATACAATACTGATAACGGATAATTATCCGGGTGAGAGAATACTGAATAATGATCCTCTTGCATCCTTTCTATATAATAGTGGTGCAACACGGTTTTAATAAATGTCAATGCTCCGACCGAGGTGGCTAATGATAACGACAAAGATATATATTTTACAATGAGCTAGAAAGGCTGTTTGACCGATTACCGAAGTATAATTAAAAAATTGTGTTGGGTAAATATTCAATATTTGCCTGGATCACGTATAATGGAATAAGTATCACATTAAGCTCATTAGGTCACGTATAATCGAACAAGTATCCCATGTGGTCCACTAGGAAAGGTAAAATATTAACACTGGAAAACAGGCGCAGGTTTTCCAAGATCTTCCTCAGTCCTACTAAGCAACTGACGGCATACTACTTAGAATAGAGACCCTATCCGCTAAGTTCCCTTTTCCTTCTTTCACTCGTAATGTAAAAAAAAACTGTATGGATTAAGACTGTCTGTGGAAGCCCAGAAATATTATTATGGGATATGTTATTTTTCCAGGTTAACCTATCTATAAAATAGTTGACATAAATTAAAGAATCCTGATTGGCCGAAATGTTAGCACTCATGTTTTCTGTGTACTTAGGACAGCGGTGACTCAGTGGTAGAGCGCTCACCCCTTGTTTGTGGTCGTTTGTTCGATCCCTGCTCTTGTTATGCGGGTTTTGTGGTGAACAAACACCGTATCCTTGGATTTTCAACGGGTTTCCCGTTTCCTCACACTTTCTACATTCTACCAATTCTTCCATCACCATCAGTCCGGTAGGAGCCAATTTTCACTAAAAGCTTTAAAAAAATATGGTACATTCAAAATTCAATTCTGTGTGGGTAGTCACGGATTCAAGTCCCGTGGTAGTAAATTAAATGGAATGATTCGTCGGAACGACTTTACTAAAAACCGTAGGACCCCTCCATAGAAGCGTACATTCTACAATAGATCTACAAATTACATACACACAAGACTATGTATCACTCAAGTGAAAAAACTTTTTTTTTTTACATTTTCTGAACACATTTTTTTTTTTCTGTGAAATTCTCTGGTTTGTGCTCAACTAGTATTAGCAATGTGTACAAGAAAAGTGGGAGAGTTTAAGTTGAGGAGGACTGTCTCTAGACCGCAACAAACTCTCCGAATGTTTCTTGCTGTTTCGGAGTTTGAAGACAGCAAACGAGACAAATAAAATATGTAGGCGTTATTACTTGCTGTGTAAAGTAGTACATATGTTGGCAGAATGCACTACAATGGGTTTAAGCACCATAAACGTTTTTAGAAAGCAGAAATGATTGCACTGTTGAATATTTTCAGGCACATTCCTGGAAGAAGCTAGGCAGTTATAGCTGCTTAGAAATTTCCAGTAACTTGGTTAATAAAAACAAGTCACTTTGCAGTTTCAAGAAAATAAAAAAAAGTAGAAGCCTCTAGAGAAATTTGAATCCAGGTTATTCAATTAGAAGTCCAGCATCTTACTGGCAGGACTAAATTGCCATTGAAGAAATCAGTACATCAAAATTAGTATAGAAGGTCAGAAATACGTTGCCCGAACCTCGAAAACATTAACAAAGACCTCTCACAGCTTACGCCATGTTCGAGTAACTTGATACATTTGTGAAGTAGGAATCACAATCCCCATTCACTGGAAATATTTCCAATTTCTGTTAAAATACGATATTAAAATGCGGCAGCAAACATGTGATCAGAATTATTATGTTTGATTACAATAAGAAACACTTTACTCTTTCTGCGCATGAGCGAAAATGACGCTGGAACGGTAGAATGAGAACTTCCAACCATACCAAAAAAAAAATTATCTCGGTGTTTTTGATGGACACATTTCAGCCTCAACAGTATTACTGCAAATACATCTGAAATATTAATAGATAAGTCAGCGTTTCTCATCCTTTTTCATCCTGCGACCCCCCTTTCACCATGCCTTCTAGCTGGCGACTCCCTTTCACCATGCTTTCTAGCCGGTGACCCAGAATTATTTTATTTTCTGTAATGTTTGCTTTGTATCTCAAAACATAACAGTTTATTTCCTGTATTTATAACAGATGTCCTAATTATATTATCCAAAACTATTCAGAAAACTACATTATCTTTAGTAATTATTAAGAACAGCAAGCAAAATAAAATACTTTCTTTGAAATTTATTAGTTTTAACCTAGTTAAATTTATTTTTTCACCTTCCCTCGCGACCCCCTTGCAAACATCTCACGACCCCCACGTTGAGAAACTCTGCTATAAGTTTTTACAGTGTTGTTTATATATCGTTTCAATCAATTTGCAACGTTATTGTTATCACTCATCCAAGGGTTGCCAGATATTGAAATATAAAAACTATACGTTCCTCGTATATTCAAGCACTATTCAAAATCATGTCTTTAAAAAATATATATTTACCTGTACATTTTACAAGCATTTTCATTATTTCATAAATATTTTCAAAATAATCGAAAAAAAAAGATTTTGTAATATTTCTGTAAATTTCTTAAACATTCAGTAGTGTAGCTAGATTTTTCATGGGGGGTCATGAAGGGCCCAAGAAACTTTTGAGGACGCCACCTCAAATAATTGAAAATAGTACTAAAACTTGACTCACATAAATGTATGTACAGTGTTTATAAGGATACCATTTTCCTTTTTCGCAATTATTTGCACTTTTCTGATTATTTTTTGCTACATTTTCTTTTTGTGATACTTTTCGTAAAGAAGAAAAACTTTGGTAAACTTTATTTTGTATGGGCTACTCTAGTAACTTTAGACTTCGGCCCGTTACGATTATCCGTCACGTTCTAGTTAAAATCACCAATCACCAACATCCATGCCTCATCCGGGATCTTCGAGTCGCTGGCTTAGCGCCATAACCCACACGGTTACCAGGTCGGCCAACAGCTACTTTTCGTGATTCAGTATTATTTTTTAATGATTATATGCGCTTTTCGCGCTGCTTTCGTGTTTTATATTTCAATCATCAACGGTTTTTAGATAAATTAATAGTTTTCTAAGTCAGATAATGATTATCTTAATTCAAAAGAACTCTTGAAGTTGAGAAATACATTCAGAAATGGTGCAGAAATGAACTGAAAATTGAACTCACGTCTTCTGCTTGTTGGAAGAGTTCTCTCTAAGCCTATAGGCCAGGGGTTTCCAATCCCTAGTCTGCGGACCGGTACCTCTCCGCGAAACTATTGTACCAGTTCTTGGCAAATTAATAGATTTAATTATTTGACACTTATTTTGTAATTCTCGACAGTTTAAAAATTGAGATTAAAGTTTATATTTAATTTCTAAATCAACGAGAATATGAAAATGTGTTGGCATCTTTTCAATGTCAAATAAACCTCTACCTTGCCGAATCTTCTCAGTCCTTTAAAGTTTTCCCCTATAGTTTCCCGGTCCGTGAATATTAAAAGGTTGAAAAACATCGCTATAGATGATATGATTAAGTTACTGATCCTCACCTCAACCAGCATTTATGTCTAGACCCTTAACGCTGTAGATCACCCCCGCCATCTTAGTACGCACCTTCCATTGATTTACATGGGAATTGTTTTACTCATTTTATGCCTTTTGGATGTAGGATATTTAAGTTCTGCTTTCACAAAATTTGTCTTGGTGGTTATTTTGACTCTTGTATAGTTTTGGTTTGTGAAGTTTCTCCAAATATATAATTATAATGTATTATTAATAGTTTGTTATATAAATCACAATATGTTAACGGGAAATTATACTGTTCCTCTGTAAAATATTGCATTTCTATAAAGTAGCATGAGCAAAAGAGAGCATGACGATAAACTGGGCGAAAACAGAAGTTAAAACTACACTCCTGAAAAGTATAAGACGAGTAAAACAATTCCCATGTTAATCAATGGAAAGTGCATACCAAGATGGCGGGGGTGATCTACAGCCTTTCGGTTCAGGCTGGAATAGTTTGGTAGGGGAGAGTGATGTGAAAAACGTCGACCAGGGTCTAGTTTGAAGGTACTAATCAAGCATTAACCAGGTGTGATAGACAAGAGAAGTTCGAATATCTTCAATGAGCTATTTTTAATGTTTACAGCGCAATGAGAATGCCATTACTGCACGTAGTTAATGTAGGCCTATATATACAGAAGTTTAGTACACCCTAACAAGTAACTAGGAAGTTATGGACATTCAAATTTCGACTCACTGTGATTTTGACACAGGTCACAACTCCTACTTGACTAATCCAGTAGAGGAGTGTTCCGCCAACTATTTTTAAGTGCGGACCAACCAGTTTTATTGGTTGATAGGTTCAACGCGCTACCCTACGCCTACCCAAGAGCTGGCCTCGAGGACCACCCGTAGTCCGCGGACCATAGTTTGCGGAACGCTGCAGTAGAGTATTCGACAAATTTCAGCAAAACCATCATTGTCTGACTTAAATAAATAATTGTAGCCGTCTAGATGGCACTACTGTATGAAAATTTCGCGATACTATTCTGATTGGCACAATACTCGAGCGGTAGCCCAATAATGAGTCTTGCATAAAGACACAAAATTATTGCAGGAGAGATTTGTCTTTCAATATTCTGTAGCACTGGTAATAAGTTGAGCCAGAAACCAATTCAAGCGTCAAGTCACAGTACAATTTCTCGTTATAAATGTTAAAAAAGCGATAGAAAAATGAAGAAATTGTGAATGAGTAAAATCTGTGGACTTCGATGAAACAATTGTGGAAACTGTGTGCATGAAGAACAAAAATGTACAAAGAAGTTTATAAAGGAATCATTGTGGAAATAAAAGAAGTAACATAATAAACTGCCGGAATTTAAATAGTAAGATGTCCCAGCGTGACTACCACTTTTAAGTGTTAACACAACACACGGTGTTGATTTCGGTACTAGCAACACGAAAGAAAAAGTTACGGCTGCAACCAGATTTGAACATGGGTTGCTGAGGTTACTTTTTAAAGAGTTTATCCTTACTGCCACTGTTTTCAAAGTTACTGAATAGCAATTATTTTTCTTCGACAACAATGAGAAGGGAAAGGGGAGATGGACCCAAATGTCACTATTCTGTCTTGTCTTGAGAAATATTTTATCCTGTTTCAGTTATTTCTGTACAATATCATAATTCATTTACCATTTCTCTACATGAAATTCCAAAAGAAAAACTTTATGATTTTTTAACATCAGAAAAATGAAACAATGTTCCGAAATTTAATAAAGTAACAAATAAATTCCCAATTTACATAGGAGAATAAAAACGTAAGGTGAATAATGAACTTATTCCGAAAGGTGAAGGTGTACAAATATGAAACTGGAGAATGTAATACACATGGTATTGCACTGAAATTCCACGTAGGTCCAAACATGTGCCGGTCGGGTGGCCGATCGGTCTGCGGCGGTAGGCCATCGGCTCGAAGGTTCCGGGTTCGAGTCCCGGCAGGGGCATGGGTGTGGATTTTAACAGCTAAAGTGAAGTCCATAGTGAAGAATCGTGACGGAGCGAAGTCCAAAGTTACTAGACTGGCACATATAAAAATTAAGTTTTACCAAACATCTATTCCAGCTTGAGACTAAACTGTTAATGTCGGTCGATTGCACATCTTAATTCACTTTATTACATTCTTTTCTTTAGTTCACAATGGTTTGTGCAGTCCTCAAATCTTGCAACGTTAATTTAACTTATTTCCCGACGTCATACAATGATGAAAGTTTGTACAGTGACGTAAGTCGGGTGACAATACAATATTGTATTGTTACTTTCATATTTTTCTATATATTTATTTATTTTAAAAGCATATTTCAATATATATATATTAATATTACCCATAAATACTAGCCTTGCAACACCAATAAATTCATGGCGTTTGACTGGTTGCAGAACACTTTAGGATTTGGGTTAAAAATTCAGTAATAAAAAAAACTTTTTAAAGACATTCTTATCTTAAACAATTCGTATTAAAAAGTAAAAAATAATTTTGTTTATGCATGACTAAAAAGAAAAGCATGGGGCGCGCTCTGATATACAGTCACTTTGTACAATCTTCAATTAGCAAACCCATGCTTTTCTTTTTAGTCATGCATAAACAAAATTATTTTTTACTCTTTAGTACCAATTATTTAAGAAAAGTATGTCTTTCAAAAGTTATTATTATGATTATTTAACCTAGTAGCAAATGTGCGAATTTACGGGGGGGGGAGATGAGAGGGACCCGCCCCCCTGTGAGTCTGCATGTGAACGTCCTACGTATAATGTAAAATATTAGATAATATTTTCTTATCATCAACATTTCATCCCTTTCCCTGTAAAAATTCCTTAATTCACACACGACATTATATATAGGTTATTATCGCATTCAAATCTAAGTTACATGCGGACAGGAAATGAAGACGATGGATAATGCAATCAGATTACATTGAATTTTGTGTAAAAAGTTTTTTTTATTTGTAATTTTTTATACAAAAATACAGGTAAGCTTAGATAACAAGTGAATTTAGGTTGAAACTCCAGAATTTGAAAACATCAGAGTATCAGGTCATAAATAAATTAAAATATTTAAATCGAAGTGTAAGCAGTAGTTCAGAATTCAATTAAATTTATTTTAAGGCCTTTAGGCAACTATGGCTCAGGCCGTATGACTGATGATGAGATGAATTGGTGGAATGAAGAAAGTGGGATGAAACGGGAGCACCCCGAGAAAACCCATGCACACAGTGTTTGTACACCACAAAGCCCACATGGCATGAGCAGGGATCGATCCGATGACTCCTAGCACCAGAGGTAAGCGCTCTACCAACTGATCCACCATGGCCTCAGTAGTTCAGAAATTTTACTGACACGAAAAGTTATTGAATGTGACAATGAACATATTAAGCAACACTACTATACAATGAAATTTTGAAATAAAGAGAACTTCCCCCATAGAAAAAAAATGTTTGTTACAACCGTCTTAAAATCTAGCAACAAAATCATTATTCTAAACTTTCGTCCCAAATCTATTTTCCCGTTGTTTTTTCAAAGTCTGAGTCATTATTATATGCTTATTTGTACTCTCCATTGCATTCGAAGATCTTCCCTTATCAACATGGTTTTGTTAAGGGAAGTCAACCAATTTCACGACAGTATTCACGAACGTTGTGATTGAGGGAAAGCTCTGGAAGAATCTCTCAGTCATGATGGCCGTACGCTAGAGTCGAATCCGAATGCAAAGCTAACGCTTTATCAGCTGAGCTATACAGGTGATAGATAGGTCTTATTGTTCTTTTATAATTAATTGAAATTAGTTCAAAATTATAAAAAGCAAACGGAATGCTTCAAAATGTTTAAATTAATCTTTTCCAACTTTTTATTTTCTTATAAAGAATTTGAAGAACATTTTCTCGAGGGCTTGGTCGATCAAGCGCTCAATTTGTATTAGTGTTTCTATTGGAGCATTAGTGTTTTTATTGGAGCATTAGTGTTTTATTGGTGCATTAGTGTTTTTATTGGTGCAGTAGTAATTTTACTGGTGCAAATGTCGATATATATATAGGTACTATCGCCCACGAGACAAGATTGAGGCTCTCTCGTCTCGAAAATGTCTTGTCCAGAACATGTCTCGTCTCTAAAATATATATATATATTGTATTAAGAAAACGTTCTGTCTCGTCTGGCTTTCTATAGAGATTTCTGCCTCGTCTCGTCTCGTGGGAAACACTAACAGCGTACACCCATTTAAGCCTGCACCCCGCAACCAAATACACAATTATCTTTACTTGAAAATTGCTTTCGTCGAAGATCGCCAATCTTCAGTCTGGAGATGGTTTTAGACTTGAAAGCATTTTCAGATCAGAAGCAAATAACATCAATAAAAATCAAGAATTCAAAAGGAAATCCTACTATAAAACGATTTACGTAAATTGGCGTCGATCCTTGGCTACGTAGATCCAACGAGGTTTTTGGATTAGTATTCACGAATCTGATGTTTGTGAGAGGACAATCAGAGTTCGAAATCTCCACAGGTAAAAGAAATATCGCTATTAATTCAACACAATTTACACAATCACTTTTCCTGTGTTAATCCAACAGTATCATATTTAACACATCTCACTTTTAAACCTAATGATGTGTTTGTGTTGAATTGAACTCGAAAACACTTCCACTGTGTTGAGTTAACACCGGAATCAACACCGATTTGTTGTGTTGATTTAACACAAACAAATGATAGTCAAATTGTGTTGAATTAACACCTGTAATTTTTGTTCCTCTTTACGCTCACTCCCTTTCTATAATTCGACTTTTGACAATTGTGTAGAATACGTACTGGATGTCTTTTTTCTGCATCGAGGGCAGTTATAACTAACGTAATACTCAGTTTGTTGAAAATTGTATCAAAGAAACAGCGATAAGCTTTATAGAAAACACTTAGGACGGAATTGAGATACCTGTAGAGTCGAACAAGAGTGAATTTATTCAATGTAGAAAGCTAATCAAATGGAAAGGACCTACCAGTTTGAGACGATATCAAAACCACCCAATGAATCGAGGTGCTGAATGAAAACCTGAAATCAGATCTCTGCTATACCTGTTCTCATGCAGGTACTAAGGTGAATTCTTATAATGGAGAAGGCTTAGCAAATGAAAACCGACCTGCCAGTTTTTAGAGCCATCGGTTTTAGTCACCACCTCACCGGGACGGATGATGGGTAATGTAAACGGCAAAATACAGATTCTTAAAATAGAGAATAAAGTTCTTATCTGTGCACTCAAAAACAGTTTTTCTTAGAAATGAGATACATTAGTGTTCTCATTTTCAATTAAGTGAGAATGCTCATATTTCATTTCTAAGAATATAGTTTTTCAGCGCACAGATAAGAACTTTATTCTCAATTTTAAGAAACTGTTTTTTACTGTGTATTTATATTGTATGTTGCACACTTTATCGAGAATGTCTAAAGGAGGGGAATTAAGCTGAAGGAAAATTTCTTGAAATAGCTAAAAAGATAAGAGGAATAGTTAGTATTTCTTGTATCGTGTATCATTATTTTGTATATTTGATTTCTTTTAAAGTAATAAAATCAAATATTGCTCTAGAAAAACCTATAGCAAGTATCTAAAGTTGAATTTTATTTATGACCTTTAGGTATCTAAGACTTAGACCGGAATAGGGGAAGGGAAATTATTCGGAAAGGTATCGGCCAGGGCCTATGTTGAAGGTGTCATCCCGGTGCCTGGTGTGACTGCGGAAAAGAACTTAAAAACCCAAGTGAGGATGGTCGGCCGCTGGGATCGAACCCACGACCTCCCGAATGCTACGCCAACGCTCTACCACTGAGCAACGGCGGCTCGGTAGTAAGTACCTAAAGAAAAGTACGGTACTTGAGATAAGCTAACCCGATGTATCAGTAGCTTGGTACATTGACTGACTAATACATAATATCTCTGTCAAGGTACAAATTTAGTTGAATTGAATTTATTTGTAGAACTCTGATGTTTCTCAGACTCAGACCGGAATAGAGTGGAGGAGAGGATGTTGGAAGGTAGTCTGCCAGGTC
This sequence comes from Lepisma saccharinum, assembly GCA_022664845.1. NCBI lineage: Eukaryota > Metazoa > Arthropoda > Insecta > Zygentoma > Lepismatidae > Lepisma > Lepisma saccharinum. The sequence goes on along the minus strand of JAGDQP010003985.1, from coordinate 43,269 downwards.
CTTGTTAGTAGGTACCATCACGGCATTGGGCTGATGAAACTGTGAAAAAAAACTTTTTTTCAGGATGCACTGTGATTGGGATCGTTCCCAGGACTTTCCGAATAAACCAACGCTCTACCAACTGAGCTACGGCCGCTCTATACGTTACAATTTAAGTCAGTACCGTATATCTTTGCCTATATACGGTATGCTAGATTCACATGAAGAGTATACCTAACCCAACACTCGAAATATGATTTTATTTTGAAGGGCAGATATTTCAAATTTCCGGTTGATATACGCCAGTCAAAGAAGGCAAAATGTATAATATTTTTTAACGTTACTCAATATTTGTGGACCTTCAGGACGCTTCATACTTGTTAAGGGATAGATTAAACTATTTTTAAGCTGCTGCTTTCTGTACTTTACAATGTAGACCTGCAGAAGATTGGAAAGAGTCAGCTGAACACAGAAGATGATAAATGCGGACGTGCTGAAGAGAATAGAAGAGAGAGAGAGACGAATAATACCAGTGACCATAAAGAAGAGAAAGAGAAATTGATTAGGACATTTGCTATGCACAAATTCTATACTGATAAAATGCAATTAATGATATGGTTAAGGGAAAAAGAGGAAGAAGACGAATCCAACTTCTTGACAATATTATAAGAAAGATAAACCGTATGTTGAGACAAAAAAGGAAGTTCAAAAACAAAAGGGATGAATGGAGAAGGCTTAGTTTGCCTTGTAGGACATGCCGCTTTCGGCAGAACATGATGATGATGACTTCGTGAGGAGGCATGCAGGTTTGAGTCTTATTGCCACCTAATCTGACTACTTCCGGTGAATGCGGGGATGATACTTAGATACGTGCCTGCGGAAGTGCTCGCTAAGTAATACCATCCCTCATATTTGCGATACCTTTTCAGTCGGTAAAATGTAAATAAATAAATACATGTGAAACTTTCCTTTTATTTCCCAGGTTCTACATCAAGATAAATAGACACAAAATGGAAAACTGAGAAATAAACTGGTCAATTTCTATAATCTAGACTTTAAAATGGAAATGTCTCTAATTGGTTGTACGAATTTGGTAGGGTTTGTAAGTTTGCTAAATTTGAGAGGAGATTTCATAGATTTCCTAAGTTTTATAGGAGATATTAGAAGGTTTAAAGGAGATTTAATAGTTTTTAGTTGATTTTGCAGAATTTGTAGCAGATTTCGTAATTGTAGCCTTTATAGGAGATTTCATTGGTTGTATAGGATATTTCGTAATGTTTATAAGGAATTTCTTAAAATTTAGGTCATAAGAATTTCGTCAGTTTTGTTGTCTGTAGTACAAGTGTACATTCCATAATGGTTTACTACAGAAAATCGCATTTTCGTATTCAGGTCATTAGTACAGACCAACATAGGTTTTTGGGGTTATTTATAAATATTGTATAAAAAAAAATAATGATGAATTATGATTGTCCCTTATTCCAGAATTAAGTTAACCAAGTTTTAATGCATATTAATATGGAAAGGCAACTTAGATTGATACTCAAGGAGTAAATACGACTAATCTGACCCAACGTAATCTAACTCGAGCGCAAAAACATGAACTAGCCATCGCAAATCAATCAGGAGCAACTAAACATAAGAAAGAAATAAGATTTCCAAAGACAATCAAAATGACTCTGCTCTGTAACAGAGGTAACATCATTTCATTATATTTTCGCACAACCCAAATCAGTGGGAATTTAATATCTACAATATAGCAAATTTGTCTGTTCTTTTGAATTTAGATTTTAAATGATTGCCTGTGAACTATTCTTAATGCTTACCTACTTTGCTCAGATGTGACTATCAAATATTAATCTATTATCTTCCAAATGGGCATACGTTTATTTATCCACATTACTTGTAACTAATTAAGTTTCTCAAACAATATTAATGTTAGTTCCTTGTTAAATGCTTTTAGTCTTCTACCGCCATCTAACATTAATTAGTCTTGCGTTATTAATTTGGGAAGTATGTGCTCAAATGTTTTGGACTGTACTTGCCTTTTCTACCAACTAAATTACAATTCAGTGTTTAACCAAATATTAAAAACAAAAAAAAAATATTGAACTGTGATTTCCGGATTAACACTGTACTTTGGTTACAACCTACATATTAAAAAAAAAATGGTTTATTAAAATTAAGAAAACAGTTCTTATCTGTGCAACGAGAAACAATTTTCTTAGAAATGAGATTTCAGCATTCTCATTTAATTGAAAATGAGAGCATGTCGGTTAGAAAATAAGATTACTAATGTTATTTTCAAACCGGCATGGTCTCATTTTAAGTGAGAATGCTGATATCTCATTTCTAAGAAAATTATTTCTCAGTGCACAGATAAAAGACTACGTATTTTCTTAATTTTAAGAAACCGTTTCTTTACTGTGTATATTTGCCCATAATCTTTCTTCACTTTCCGGTAGGAATTGAATTTCAATTGAATTGAATTTTATTTATGACCTTCTGACATCTAAGACTCAGGCCGGGATATGGGAGGGGAAAGGATTCGGCAAGGTGTCGGTCAGGGCCTATGTTGAAGATGCCATTCCGGCATTTGCCTGGTGTGACTGTGGTAAAAACCCTGGAAAAACCTCAGTCAAGATCGAACCCACGACCTCCCGAATGTTACGTCAACGCTCTACCACTGAACTACAGCAGCTCGGTATTTTCCGGCAGGAAAAAGGAAGAAAACGGTAACAGTTTAAGGTACTATTGTATTGGCGTGACAATACGATACAAGGAAAGAGCCCAGTCAGAATACGGGACGGGCGTAAGCCATAGTGCTGTTACCGCCCATACAATTAATTTTATCTTATCTTTTATCTTACCCAGTCAGAATGATCGTTATGAGTAGCTTCCAGTGACTGTTGGCTAATTTCGAAATTGAATTTTACAGTCTTCCTCAATTATAACGATTCTATTTTTAAAAAAGAATCATCCATTTTTCGTTTTAAAATCTTTTTTAAATTCAAATTTAGATTATCAAAAGCTTGTTTTAAATCTGAAAAAAAATGGTAAAATGTAGTAAAAGTGTTCGTATGAGGATAGTTGGACTTCTGGTAGGCATGGTGATGGTGCCATTGGTTTTCATCGGGCGATGAGTACGTACTAAGGACAGGACTTATACTTGTATTTCCACCTGGTATCGAACCCGGAAACACTTGATTACATGGCAGGATGCTTTACCACTCATTGACTGGGGACATATAGCTGAAACTTAATACTTATTTCAAGTCAATTTTTTAAAAACTAATTTAGGTTCACATTTTTTGCACCTTTATGTGGAAATAAAAAATATTTCAAAAGTGTGCTTACAAAAGTGCCCACATGTTGCAAAACTCTGTGCGTTTACATTTAGTTGCCTTCTTAAATATGGACGTTTTTCAATTCATTATTCATGTTCGGTTGATCCATGAAGGAAAAATGTAGTTAGAATTTAGCACATCCTTTATTACGCATTTCCAATTATTTAATGTTTATTTTTTAAAAAAAATCAATTTGTTTGCACCATTAAACTATATCCCAACTGAAAAATACTGTTGTAATAGCTTGAAAAATATTTTACAGGAGTGCCAATATATAAATGTTAAAAATATTGATTTTATACTTTTCGAAACTACCCCAGCAGGAGAAATATCGGGCCAAAATTGAACCAACCATGATCGATATGCACGTTGTTGGCCCAATATTGGCCCGATATTCTGAGTTGCTGGGGTGTAACCTCTTTCAAGTATGTGCTAATTTTTCGTATAAACAATTATTTTTAATTCCTTTTATTATATATGTATACGTTATGCATTGAAATGACTATTTAAAATATATTTTACTACAGCAGTATATTATTCTGGGGATATGAGTGAATATAATGTAGATTTCATTGAACTGTCTTTGCATTCCAAGCAAGAGGTTTGGAATTATATTCTTGTATCATAGTAATTCGACCCCCTAAGGATTCGTAACTCTTATTAAAACCGTATAGAGATGCGACAATATAGTCCTCATGCGTCGAATTATCTTAAATCGTGGCGTAGTTTGAACAAAACGCTGATAAAAGAAACAATAACGGACCCAGGTTCGATCCTTGTGGTATACCAGACAAATGCTAATTCGGATTAGAGAAAAAGTTTTGTTCGTATCAACAATAAAGCAACAATAACAAACGTTTACAAAATTCTCCAAACGTTTGGAGTAAATAGCAGAAAACATGAATGTAGTGTGATGGGAAAGATGTGGATAAAATACTATCGTGGCGGAGACAAAGTTATAAAAAATTGCACTGTGGGAGTATTAGTGAAGGAAATAGATGTAAAATTTGAAATATAAATGTCTGAGAGTGTAAAGGGAGCGTAATATAAATACAGTATTCCGACATGGATTAAAGGTAAGGAAGGTAGAATATAGTCTGTATAAATGGTGTGTCAAGAGGGAGGTATATATTGCGAAGAAAAGAAAGCAAGATAGCAAAAGATATGCGACAGTATATAAAACTAGAAATTAGGTTTTAGTTAGCGGAATATACCCTAAAATGACCATAGAACGTCCACAAACACAAGCATAAAATATACACAAGTTAAAGTTTTTTTTTTTTAAACTGAGGGGAAAAGTTCTTATTTGTACACCGAGAAACAATTTACTTAGAAATGAGACATCGAATCTTCATTCAATTTAAAATGAAAACGGTTTGAAAATAAGACCAGTGATTTAATTTCCAAACCGGTATGCTCTTATTTTAAATTAAATGAGAATGCTGATATCTCATTTCTAAGAAAAATGTTTCTTGGTGCACAGATAACTTTTTTTTTTCAATTTTAAGGAAAGTTTTTTTTACTGTGTATGTCCTGTCCTTTACAGTTCATAACCTTGTTCAGGACGTTAATAACAACTACAATAGATGTGACAACGCAAACGTACACACAATATCAATAGCTAAGCTTGTCCATTTTTATTTATCTATCTATCTATCTACCTACCTACTTATCTATTTGTTCATCTATGTGGATATACTGTATATGTGTGTGTGCTTACATCTGTTGTATGAGCTGAAATATGAGCAAAAATTACAAATAATTTTATATATAAACCAGCACAGTATGTTTCACACTATCTCAGCAAGTAATTATTCACATACGCCAAATATACTTACGCTACATTTTGTATTTAGAAACCCGTATTATTTACAATGGTGGTGGTAGTTAAGTGTGATAATTTTTCGGCCAATAGTTCTTCAACTTTCTACACGGTGGCGCTACAATCGACAAACTGAACCTAGAAGAAAGGAAAGGGGAAAAAACAAAAGAGAAGGTTGGCAAAGAAGCCAAAGAAAGAAGAGATGATGTTGAAAAAAAGCAAGAAGAGAAAACAAAAAGAAAAAAAGTTGAAAGAAAGGCTGCGCGATTGCGTAAAAAGACGCTTAAAGAGAGAAAGAAGGCGAAAAAAAAACTGAAGATGCGCGCGTCTCGACGATTTCCAAAGCAACATCCAGCAGCCAGTCTTAGACCGAGCGTCGGGACGGTGACGTCTACTGCATTGGGACAGACGCACCAAAGAAGCCGCGCATTGTCACACACTCACATATCCTGCAAGACACCACCATTACATCAACCATGTTGGAGGTATCATTGGTTTCTGGTGTGCGGATGAAAGGGAAAGAGCAAGGCTTTCATATATGATCCCGTTTCTTCTTTGTTTTCTTTTAAATTCAAAGCATGTAAAAATATAGAGGAATTATTATATCTGTAAAATTCAAATCTTGACCAACTATTCTAGATAAATAGACGTTTTTATGATCAAGTTATTACTTCCGTTCTATCATGTATTTCAGAGTAGCCTATCGACTCTAGTATTAATGCCATTAGTCTTCTTACACAGTAAAAAATTGTTTCTTAAAAGTTAAAATTGAGAAGAAAAAAAAGTTCTTATCTGTGCTCCGAGAAACAATTTTCTTAGAAATGAGATATGAGCACTCTCATTTAATTGAAAATGAGAACATGCTGCTTTTGGAAATAAGATTACCGATTTGAAACTAGTTTGCTCTCATTTTAAATTAAATGAGAATGTTGATATCTCATTTCTAACAAGAAAATTATTTCTCAGTGCACAGATAATATTTTTTTTTCAATTCTAAGAAACCATTTCTTTTTTATGTACCGGTACACAATGAAAAGTCTACGTCTTTTAAATTGCATCTCTTGCAAACCTGAATTGTGTCCAACTTTGATCATTTCTATATATTATTCTAAATGTCCATGAAATAAATATTTCCTTATAGTGTAGAACATATGAATGTCCTCTGTATTTCAGTGTATTTATTTATTTCAAAAATGATCAATGACTACCTGCTTTAAGATACAGTTCTTGGTTTGTATCTCTGTAAAATAGGTTTTTAGTCGACGAGAGCTTGGTTAAACGGTTACAAGGAACGACTCGAGAGACACTTTGGATCATATAATAAAAAATATAGAAGTTAGGTGAACTTGTCAGTATTTCTTTACATTAACGGGCTGCTCGGCCTTATCCGGAAGTCAATATATTATTTATTTATTGTAGACACAACTAGTTTCATCTATTGAACACTGAGTTAATTACAACTTGAATGCGTATAATAGAAATATTTTTATACAAAAGACAAAAAAAGCTATTTACCAAGCTACACCCTCCACCCCCAACTGAATATCCCAGCAGTATTCCAGACTCACCTAGTGGGGATGTCACTTCCACACAGTAAAAAAAAGCAAAAAACGATTTCTTAAAATTGACAAAAAAAAGTTCTTATCCGTGCACAGTAAAACAATTTTCTTAGAAATGAGATATCAGCAGTCTCATTTAATTTAAAATGAGAGCAAATCGTTTTGAAAAGGTCAGTGATATTATTTTCAAGCCGGTATGTTCTCATTTTCCATTAAATGAGAGCACTGATACCTAAGAAAAAAAATTCGCGGTGCACAGATAAGAACTTTTTTTTTTCAATTTTTAAGAAACCGTGTTTTACTCTGTAATCAAAGAGCAACTTTTAACATTTTTACTGTTAAAAATCGATATAAACTTTTACCTAAACTCCCGTTACTTTGCATTTACACATCAACGAAACTGAAACTCCTGGCAGAATCCCTGGCGTGAGATGTTTTTAAAATCTATAAACAGGCATGTCCCCCAGTTGGGATTCTTATCTGTAACCTCTTGAATGCTGAGCTCATACCTCAAATCACACCGGCAATTCACCAACATACAGCATGTTTTAGCTCCGTTTTAGCTTATAATTTTTATTATTAACATCTTTACGTTCAGGATTAATTACTGAGAATTGCGTATGCATTTTATATTCTTCGTTTTGTTTTCTTAATAAACTGCTGTGTGTGTTCACTTAAGCTACTTTTTTTAGTGTTCGTAACTTGAGCCGGGTTTATGCATTTATGACTCCATCATATGGAGAACGAAGGTGCAGCTGGAGAGTTCGTGTGAAAATCAGTCGTTGTAATTACATACATAAGCAATTTTTAAAACAGCATAACTTTTCATAGATACATAGATTAGAACCGAAGTAACAATTCCGTGAGTTTTACTGCATCGGATTGCTTTTTTAAAAACAATCTCCAAAGTTTGCAGCTCCGCGTACATAAAGTATGGAGTATGTTTGACTCTTATAGCGTCCACTCGAACTGCAGAAACTTGATGTAAATTTGCCATTATTTTCTTTCAGTTGGCAACACTGCATGTGAAATCATGGATCCTATGATTTTTCTATATGTTGCAGGGATACATTTTGGGTTATTTATAAAAGATTACTTTGAACTTTGTTTTTTAACTCGTCAGTTTCTTGGCTTCTGGAGTCAACATTTATCTTCCAACAATTGACAATGCTGTTTCAACATTACACATTACAGTAGAACGTTGATTATCCGAACTACTTGGGACCAACTACAGCTGTTCGGATATTCGATTGTTCGGATAACCGAACCTAGAAGCCACATACCTCATAAAAATTTTAAAGTTTCTGTAATATTACAATGTAACAACTTCTAAAGTGAAGCATTTGTTCGCGCAGTGTTGCCACTTTCGTAAATAGAAATTTCCCATTCAAAGCCCTGAAATTAGTCATTCTCCTTCCTTATTGTTGTAGTATTCATTGTTTAACTTTCCGATGTTTATAACTAAGTGCTAAAATTAACAGGTTCAGATATTTGTCGTTCGGATCAGCGACGTTCTACTGTATTTAAATCGTCTAAGCTAAAGAGACGTACGTTACCGAGTGGGACGCTCACGAAATTTGTTCAAAACAACATATAGGCACTACAACTGTTGTTCTATAGGTACGCGTCAACAAAACCACTAATAAAAGTAAATTGAGTTACATTTCTCAAGAAATATTTTTCCTAAACTAAGACAAGGACAAAATACACAGCAGTTGATAGCAGTGATTCCGCCAGGCCGCCACTGTGGGGAGTGTCACCCCCAAATCCTCGAGAACACCCTGCCCCACAACTTTTAACATTTTGCGGTCCAAAATCGGTAGGAACGATTCAAAACTCTCCCAATTTTGACTTTACACCTCCCCCTAAACTGAAAATCCTGGCGGAATCCCTGGTTGGTAGTGCCTACACCCCAGTTGGTAAAAATAGGGTTAATATTATTTAATGTAAATAAGTGATGTAACACACACACACACACACACACACACACACACAAAAAAAAACGCAAACCACCATTAGAGTGCTGGTTCGCTTGTTGGTAATGGTAGAGCCGTTCTCGTTAGCGTGCTGGTTTTGTTATAGGTAGGGCCTGGGTTCGAGATTTTTGGTACCGACCATCTTGACGGAGGTATTCCTTGATTTTTATTGATCACAAATTCTGAAATAGTGCCTTAAATAAGGCGAGAAGCGAATGTTTCTAAAATCTTCCTCCCACCTAATTGTTGTTTGAATTTGAATTGAATTTTATTTATGGCTTTTAGGCATCTAAGGCTCAGGCCGGGATAGGGGAGGGGAAAGGATTCGGGAAGATGTCGGCCAGGTCCTATGTTGAAGGTGACATCGAGGCATTTGTCTTGTGTGACTAAAGAAAAACCCTAAAAAAAACCTCAGTCAGGATGGTCGGCCGCTCGGATTGAACCCACGACCTCCAGAATGCTACGCCAACACTCTACCACTGAACTACGACGGCTTGGTGCTACCTTGTTGTTCAACATATTGAGTATATAATATAAGCGATGCCTGTATCTGAAATCATTAAATAAATAGACCTACATTTCTTTTACGGAAGTCATCGTTTCATTTGAGTCGAATATTTGTTATAAAAATGTACAGTGAGAAAAGTGACAAATAATTCAAGATAATAGATAACTTGAAACACAACAACGAACGCATGGAACTTTGTCCTCCAGAAAGCATAAAAATGTTTAAGTGCATAGCATTAACTGCATCATATGAGACGACTGAGCATATCAATCACATCTTAGATTGCATGTTTAAACATTTTGTTTGACAGAGAAGTTTCCATGCATTTAAATTTGTGAATAGTTGAAAACAAGGAGTCCTGCGTTTGATACACGATGAGGACACAAGTAATTCGGAGATATCTTTAAACTGTAGGTCCCGTCTTTAGGAAGCTATCTTCATCGGATGGAAGACAATAGGATACTAGCATCGGTTCATCTTACTGAGGGATCTTCGGGTCATATCATCTTCATGGTTACACGCTCATCATCACCTTGCTTCACTAACCAAATGACTGTGTCTATATTTGTAACCAAAAATTGACATGTTCTGTAATTCAGGGGGGTCTCCAACCTTTTTATGTCAGCTGACAAAATTTTCTAGTCTGTACCATATTAAAGGATCAATTTACGTCTCATGTTTTAATTACCTTGTTTTAGATCCAATGTACAATATAGTAACTAATTTTGCATTTATTTCGGGACCAGTCAAAATCACTACGATGATAGTGTCTGGCCCGCGGGCCGTAGGTTGGAGCCTATATTCTACACCATATGGCAATAGCTAATGTATTGGTTGGTCTCTGAACGCAATAAATATCAATTCAATTCAGGCAATTGAATTCAATTATTGTTGAACATAGGTTGATTTTCCTTTTAATCACTAGTGTTACTAAGTCTTTTTTTTACAACCATTTTTTTTTACACATTCTCAATTCCAATAACAAGTTGTTTATGACTATTTTGTTTAAACTATTTTAAGTTACACTCATTGTCCACAGACTACTTTTCTAGTTATTTTTACAGATTTTCATAGCAAAATAAATCATTAATATCCTTTCTCATTTTTTTTTTTTTTTCGGATTTTCAATGTCAGCAAAGCAGTTTACTAAACTCAAATTTATTCTAAAAATTAAGTGATTATTAATATCATTCATGAATAATTATATTTCGCTCCATACTCATTATATCAAGGTTCAGCCACTGCTAATTTATTTATTTTTTACATGTAATGACTTGTTTCTTTAAATCATTTTTTTTTAAATTTCGACAACACTTTTTTTTTTCAACTTCCGAGGTCTCTGTGATGATTATATATCTATAAGTTTTGAACTGATATTATTAACATTATTATTTGATAATAAACACATGTCTGAGAGAGAGAGAGAGAGAGAGAGAGAGAGAGAGAGAGAGAGAGAGAGAGAGAGAGTACCTCCCTCGACAAGCATTCTCTCGGGACCAAGGATGGAGGAAGTAGCGGCCAGGACTTTAGTCTACGTATTATCCCGTAATTTGCTTGCTAAAACTGAGAAAAACTTGTAATATTTGAAGAGTAGTATATTTAACAGAATATCTAACCGAAAATTAATATTAAATGTCAATTATAGATTGGTAATATCTGTAAACTTGTGTGTGTGTGATATCTTGTATATTTCTGGTAGAGAATTTTTTTTTCGCCTTAGAAGATAGAAACCCAAAAAAGAAAAAGAAAATAAAGTGAGATCATTTATTTTTCCCCAGATCTGATATTTTCTCATCTTCTATTCTCCTCGTCTCTCTCTCTCTCTCTCTCTCTCTCTGTATCTCTCTGAAGCCACTTCTACCCAGTTAGAGAGACGGAAATTGAATTTGGTTATGCATCTAAGTTTATTCTAGTTCGCTTGTATTACTCCCAGATCACTAAAGCACACCAAAAGAAAAGAAACGAAAGGAGACATTGGGATGGAAACGGATAAAAAAAAAGAAAGTATATATATAAGAAATGAGACGAGAAGACTTTTCAATTTTTGATACAGATGGATGACGTGCCTAACTACTGATATATCTTATATTCCTTTCCTTTAAAAAAAAAAAAAACCTTTTGTTAGTGGACTGACTTTTTATCATTGTAAATAAGCACAAAATTGAATCTTAAAAGAAAAATAATAGAACGCACAGTCGTAGACAACACATTGCCCTCCCATTTTACTTGAAAAGAAAGAATTTTGTGTAAGATAATATATTTTTTTTGCACGGAGCGATATCTGCACTGTACAAGGGATGAGTGAAAGACAGTTGCAAGATTTCGAACTGTGAACGTGCTATTGCATGACAAAAAAGCAGCAAAGTATAGATTGTAAAAAATAATACTCTAATTTTACATTATTTTGTACACATTTTCTCTTAATTCATGTTAATTTTGTGCTTAAAAAATGTAAAGAATGCGTAGTAATGTAATGCAATGCATTATCTTTCTGAAGGTGATGATTGAACAGTTTTTGAGTGCTTAGTTTTCCACGATTGCATGTAAAACACAATACGACGTCATAAACTCTGTCTTACTTCTTTCTATTTGCTTTCTTTTATCTTCTTCATTATAGGAAAGAAAGGAGATGAACTCATCATAACAGTTCTTTAGGTGTACTTTTGTTTTACATTGATTTCGGCCAAGAGTTTCATTACTTTTTGATCATCCCTTGGATTTCCATGGCTTTATCTTGATTAGAACAGCTTTAAAATTGACCAATACGTATCTCTTGAAGCATTTTTTTTTTCCTGTTGAAATCCCGGTTAATTCAACATCAATGACTGACTTAACGGCTCACGTGAACTGATACAAAGCCGAGCTTAATGAGTGACAAAGTTTGGACTTAACATTTTCTTCTACAGGAGGAAAGTACTGCCTGAGACATCTATTGGTGTATTTTGAAAGCTTGTTCAAACCAGGGGGGGGGGGGGGAAACCGTATAAAATATAATTATAAATACAAAGAATTAAGATTCTTTCTCTACAATACAGGGTCTTTGGGGCGTCATTCTAACATTTGGTGGGTAGCACTAAGTAGTGACATAGCTTGAAAATCGTTGACATGATGTACTTTCGGAGTAGATCTAGAACTTTCAATGCTTTACCAGCGTTATTTCAAAGTCAATGGTGAAATGATTATATCTTTAACAGAGATTTTATAAACTTGGCACTTCCTACAGTAGTTTAGTTTGTAGATCGTTGGATTCACATTCAGAATGTCTTTTGTTCAAATCATCCGAACGAATTGTTCCAGAATTTTTACGCAGTTACACCAGTTTAATACAAGAATAGTGCCTCCAAACAAGGGTACCCAACCCTCGTGGTAATATCATATACTTCGAATCGGCAACAGGTAGTTACGCAGGTTCGATCCCCACGGCTGACTATCCTGAATGAAGTTTTCCAAGATTTTCCTCAGTTTCACCAGGCGAATGCCGAGTAAGGCCCTAGCTGATCCTTTATCCATCCTCTACCTAACCCATCCTGACCTGAACCGAAGATTCCAAAAGGCCACAAATAAATTAGAATTCAAATTCCAAATAAGATCTTGGCTAACTTCTTTCCCACATCCCTATTGTATGTCTGGGCCTGAGTCCAAAATGTATGAAGAAAGACCATAAAATACAGCTGAATTCAATTTAAATTGAATGAAAAATATGTTCATAATCACTAATGCAACCTGTATGTGCTTTGTGAGTGTATCTGCAGTTTTACCACACGCTCTGGGTACACCCACGCGTTTCGTCGTCTCTTATCACACGTTCCTCCTTCCTTCTCAATCTTTCGTCATTTCCTGGATAGTTTTCTGCCTACAACCGTCTGTCACAGTGATTCTCAACCTGAGGTCTGTGAGAAACCCTTGCAAGGAGGCGTAGGCAACTGAAAGGGACACAGTAAAATACTGTCTCTTAAAATTGAGAATTTGCTGTGCACCATTTTCTTAGAAATGAGATATCGGCAACAAGATGGCGAATCATTTCCAAATCCAGTATGGTCTCATTTTAAATTATATAAGAATGTTGATATCTCATTTCTAACAAAAAAATTCTTGGTGTACAGATAAGAACTTTTTATCAATTTTAAGAAACATTTTTTTTTTTTTTTACTGTGCATTATTCAATGAACGTTCTTACCTGAAAATTCTACGTTAAATGTTTTTGCGAGTATTGTCACTTCCTTTCAGCTATGACTGTTTTTCAAGCTGGTCGTGAAGTCGTCTGGTCTAAAGCATTAGCCCAGTGTGCTCAAGTATTTGGGTTCGAGTCCTGACTATTTACATGGGTGTTTCTGGATTAAAAAGAAAAACGATTAACGGATCAAGCTGAATTGAAGTCATTAGTTACAGAAATTGGCCATAAATACAAAGTTGACTCATTTTTATACAACGTCTTTCAAATTACATATTTTTGTAATAATAATGATAATAATATACAATACGATTAGCTTTAACACACGAGCATATTTTATATTTGTCTACAATACACGACGCTGAAATAAATGTACTGACCAAGTAGCCAATTAGCCGCGCGGTCTAAGGTCCGGGTTCGAATCCCTCCTCTGGGGCATGGATGTTTGTGGATTTGAACTACGTGTATAGGACCAATCGTGACGAACCGAAGTCAAAAGTTACTAGACTGGCCCCATACAAAATAGAGCTTACTAAAGTTATTTTATTGCTCAAATAAATGGTTTCATAATAAAACAAGTGAGTCCGAGCTCAGTCGGGGAGCTTCAACAGTGAGCTTGGATGATTTATATATCGTTGGTAAAGTTTTACAGAGACCTTTCCAACGACACCTCAACTCCTTCGTAGCCCTAGTAGTTTTTAAGTTGAAATTTATCGGCGTACGGACCTGATCTATAAATTTTAACGACACCTCAAACACCGTCGTAGCCCTAATTGTTCCCGAGTTGAAATTTGTCGACATACGGACGGTCAGACAGACAGACTAGTCTATGCAGCTTTGAACTTGTCTCACCGAAACATTTCTAATGACACCTCCTACACCTTCATAACCTTAGTATTTCGTGACTTAGTAGTTCATGAGCTGATTTTTCGACGTATTGATAGATAGACTGACAGATATGATTTATGCAGATTTGACCTCATCTTGGCAAGACCTTTCCAACGACACATCAATTACCTTTGTAGTTCTAGTAGTTTCTGAGTTGGAAGTTGTCGACAGACGGGCATAGCGAGAAAGGCTTTCCATCTTGAGCTGCGGAAGCCTAAAAATAATCATGTTATTGCAATGGCTGAGACATGTAGAACCCAAGGTTTTAGGAAGAGTCGTCCAGCGACCTGGTTGAGAACCTGTAATGTATTCCTTAATTTTGAATAGATATGATGACATACTGTACGATCTCTACTCAATCTTGTAGCTGACACGGCTCTTTGGCAGAGTGAAGAGTCAGACACTTTTCCAAAGAGAGAGAGGGAGAGAGAAGGGAGTTAAAGTGTTTCTTTCTTTTCTCTTAAAAGCCAGAAACGGGAAAACGAAACTCTGTAATTGTGGTAATGTTTTTGCCATTAGTCGACCAATGTTAAACACTTTTCACAGGTACTTGGTGGTAATTTGAAGGCATTCTTCGGTTAAGATTGCCTCAACACGTTTTGACCATCAAAATAATTTAAGCTTACATGAGAAACAAATCAGGTGAATAAAAGAAGGTTCGTCCCCCCCTTCCACCCCCACCCCCGTACGTAGTAAACTTGTACTTCTTTTTTTCATGTAACGGAAGAAAGTTGCTGTTGTTTGAAATGGGAGGGGAAAGAGAGAGATAAGACGTGTAACAACTGACATGAGCATGCACTAGAGGTTGTATTTTGTTAGTACGGGTAATGCGAGGGAAGATCAAAAAGTAAGGTTCCCTAATTAAAATAAAATCTTATTGTCCAGATACTGAGCTGCTTCCTGGCTAAGATGAAGTTCTGACCTTGACAGGTAGATGGAAGCACTTTCCAGAGGCATCGTGGAGTATTTAAAGAAACAGAACAGCAAAATTTTGCACAAATATATTTTGAACATTCTTGCTCTTACTGCTAGAAGTCTATAAACAACAGATTGAACCTTTAAACTGACGTCTCAAAAAAAGTCTTATTTTATGCAATGTATTTAGGTAGTGGGTAAATGCGCTTTGGGCAGTGTTGCCAATTAAGTGATTTTGTCCCTAAAACTAGTTATTTTGGATACTTATTTAGCTGCGAAAGATTATCATGATTTTAGAGACTTTTAGATTGCTGTTTATCTACATTCAAGGGATTATAGTTGGTAACACTGCCTTTGGGATAAGACGCCATTTCATCTGTATCCCGCCACACCCATGGTTTCTTTGTGATATAGTCTAAGACAATCAAAACTACCCATATTCAAGGGCGTTTTCTACTCTGTCATAGAATTTAGCCCGATCCCTAAACTGTTTACTGACTAGAAGAAATTATTTTTTTTAGCCTTTTTTTTAAAGGACTTGCCTTGTCTCCACGTGATAGATTACGGAAAATTCACTACAGCCACTTAGAGATCATACTGACTAGTTCTTTCACACCATATAAGTTTTCCATCTACGGTCTTAGTTATGGAATGACATTACTGTAGGCATCTTTGAATTGTCTCCAGGGAGAACAATAGCGATGAAACAGAATTTAGGGTCGCCAGTGAACGGATAAACCAAAGTTCACGAAATAGAATGTCATTATGAAGAAACGCTGATAAATCTGACTGCACCAACGGACAGACATAACACTGTGGAAGCCTTCAGTACCACAGAGTATCCCCAAACAAAAGCCAATCGCAATCAACAACAGGGAGCATATATAAAGTTCACAAGAAACGACAGTGTAGCACAAAAGTCCCATTACTTAAAAAAAAATACTTCTAGTTTTACATACAGTCATTCCTGCTGACTACAGCTGCAATTGCTGTATATGTCCATGTTACACAAACTCAAATGAAGAGCAACAACTGTTTAACCACACACATACATGCTCCATACTCACCATTATGGCCTAACCTAGTCAACGTCACGAGGGCACTTTCAAAGAAATTCAGAAAACTGGACTAGAATCCATTTAGAAAATAAATAAAAAAATATGAATCAGACTGAAGGATCTAGAAAGGATCATATACTTCTCTAGCTAAAAACACCTGCACTTTCACCACAACCTACTCTGTCCACCATGACAATGCAATCCTAGAGCACTCCCTTGCTCTGTAAGAGCACACCTAACCTAGATATATAGCTACTTCAATACTACACAGTGCTTAAACACATCTCATAAACTCGTCGAAATCACTTCACTGTCTGACCTATCACCAGGGTTAGATCCAATATAAACACTTAAGGTCCTGTTAATATAACAACACATTTCTATGTAGTTACGTAGACACTAGTCAAATAATAATAATCTCACATAGGCTACACATCGAAGTAACAAAGTAGCTATCTAGCTACTCATATCATAGTTTCTGCGGCTAAGCTACCACAATATAGCTATATCAATACTTCCATCGTACATGAATATACAGAACAAGGGAAACCTGAGTTGCACCATTATAGTTGATCAGAGCCGAAAGTGATTATAAAATATACGCAGCAATGATTCAAACCCGGAACGAAATAATTTAAAAAAATGAAAATCAAACGCCATGCAGATATATATTGAATCAAGGAAACTAAGGGATAAACTCCATATGTTGGCATCCAAAAAAGAGAATAGAAAAACTGCTACAAATAACAGTTCCAAACCACAAGACTGTAACTGGCATAACCTAATATTCATGCTATCTCAAACTAATATTTTGAACACATATCTCGCATTAAAATAAAATAAAAAGTAGAAAAACATTAATTTAGCAATGTCAGTGCAAGGATGACAGAGAAATAACAATAGATAGGGAGCAGTGCTTACATCACCTTCACATACCCCTTCCTTCATTCTGAATCCCTATAGATTAACTTACTTGTTAATGTCATCCGGAAGAGTGAAGTTAACTGGCCCTTGTAACAAAAAAAAGTATATCTACGCAAGGGAAATCACTATCATATATATATATATATATATATATATATATATATATATATATATATAACTAAACTATAGCCTACCTTAGATCCTTGCTTGCAATGAAACGGTGATACATGCAGCTACCTGAAAGTACTGACTGTTTCTCTATTTTCCCTTGTAAATAATTTTGGTATCTTAAAAAAAAAAAGACTAAACTACAGTCGAAATATGAACAGCATAATACTAGTTCCAAAAATACCTGGATAATTGTGTTATTTATATAGTGGAAAAAAAAAAACACTCCAATCCCTCTAGTAATATTACACATATTTTATTTACAGCTTGTGAATACAATGGTAGAGTCATGAAACAGAAGACAGCTTGCTGGCTCAGTGTTGCCAGACAAGAAAAACAACTTACAGGAGGAATTCTGATTTTCAGTTGGTGACAAGTGTGTGTTTCCAAAAATCACTAGTTATTAAACTGCATTTTATAATTAATGAAAAAGTACTGAGATTTTCTGATTATGGAGGATTTACAAAACTATTAGTTAAAAATTATTCAGTAGAAAACAGTCCAAAACTTTTGCCAAAGGTTTTATATCAGTTGTGATTATCAAAGAACTTTTACATCAAAAATGAGATACACTGTATGGGCTTTGCACTCTGATAAACTTTAACATTTAAAAATGGAATACTTAGTGCAAGGATAATGATGTATATATGTGAATATGAAAAAACCTCGACGAGGAAACATTAGCATTAGCAGGTCAAGAATTTTGAAGGTTAATAAAAATAAATTATATCAACTTAGGAAGGTTATGGCTATTAATGTAAGTTTTAATTATTTTCTTTTTAATTACTACCACTATAGAACCGGACTGCACTAGGGGGAACAAATTTTGCAGTTAATATAAGTAACCAAGCTAAATAGGTTTCCTCTCTCATAGTGCAAGTCTAAATTGTTACATCAGTTGTACTATAATTTTATGCATTTTACACTGCTCAAAATCTGCAACTGAAAATTATGCTTTAAAAATAATGAAT
The DNA here is from genome assembly GCA_022664845.1 of Lepisma saccharinum. Lineage (NCBI taxonomy): Eukaryota > Metazoa > Arthropoda > Insecta > Zygentoma > Lepismatidae > Lepisma > Lepisma saccharinum. Next base: position 24,983 of record JAGDQP010003985.1, on the reverse strand, counting down.
TTATACTTTGTATGTTATATATTGGATTGTAATATTGATCTTTAAAATACACAAACATACTAACTTTGGGAATATAACCTAAACTATTTTGTGAAGCCTGAAGGATTGTAAATTAAATTTTGAAATCAGGTGAAATACTTTTACAATTTCCAAAATACCATATTACCAGATACAAGCATATTGGCTTGCGACCACAAAGGCAGGCAGGTAAGAGTTTACTCAACTTTCATTGTTCTCTTGAACACACTACACCAAACAAATAACTCCATTTCCTAGCTGCTTTCAATAAATCCTGGCGGGAAATAGCCCATACAGCATGTTCCTCAAACCAGTGGATAAAAGGCTGATGTTACCAATATGGCGTCTGCTTTGTACATACAGAAGGATCCAGCAAAACCAAAGATCCAGTAGAATCTTGTGGTGATTTTTATCTGCCTAGCGTAAATTTATAGCTCCATGAAATAGATTTGATCTCACCTTATATTTTCTGCTACTTAGGACCAGGAACGTAAGCCCAATCAGTCAAAATTTATTAAATGTCCCTCCAGTCCTGAATGACAAGGTCTTCGTTATAAGTACGCCATTATCAACCTAACCTTCTCTATCGGAAACTCAGCAAACCAATCACTAGGGGCTGAGAAAAGCAAACGAAGCTAGACTAACACAACGAAAACACGAAGGAAAAGGGATCACTAATGGAATCGTTTCTGTTGTAATCAGAACATATTACACTCAAAAGTAAAATATCTTGCTAAATACCTAAGCTTATGAAATATATAATTAACCTAAACACAAATAAATAAACACTAGAATAAATACCAGGTCATTAAGAGTGAGAGAAAATATTACCCAAGCCACAACAAGTCACCACCTTTTCGCAATAACAGCTACCGCTAAAACAGAATGAATACTATAGGAGCACGCCAATGCCCTCTATTGGCAGATCTAAAGACTAAACCAGCTATCACAACAGAATAGTTACCAATACAACCACTAGATGGCAGCACGAGTTGCCGACGACTCATCTTCTCCCGATTGACATTATTCGCTCTACGTTTTTGTATGCAAAACGAACAGCCAAATTCCTCACAAACTGCAAGCCGTTTATAGTTAAATTTGATGATTGTGTATCATGAGCGAAAATGGTATCGAGAATTCAGTGGCGGGTGTATGAGTGTCCTACGTCAGAATATTTTGCCCGTGCAATTGAGCAGAATTTGCGGGCTCTATCGCCAAATGGAACTTGCCAGAGTTGGAAGAAATGTTTTAAATCTTTCACATGGAGCGATCTGAGACATGTGCTCGAACATTGAGGGTACAGAAAAGTATGAAGTAAGTGGCAACTTGGAAGAGTAAAACTATATGAGTACATCCATAGCCATCTTTAGTTACAGGTCCGAGGGTACAATGTTGCAACGCAGCGTAACACGCAGTCTGCCGACTGATATCGAACGTCGACTTCTAAGTTTTAACTTTTAAACTAGGATCTCTTGAATCCATTCACAGAAAAATTTAGAAATAAGATTATTTATTGCCACATTTCGAACATATTTGTCATTAGCTTGTAAGATTTTATATTTCGACTTTTCTCGTTTCTATGTACGAGTAGGCCTATATACGTTCTATTGTAACTATATTTAACAGTCCGATCACATCTTCTGTCGACAGAGTTGTTTACAAATGGATTTCCCGTCTACACAAATGAATCAATATAGCAGATGACTGTACTGAAAAATTGTGTAAGAATGTATCATTGTTGTAAATGCGACAGTAGAATATCCATACCCTTTTTGGCGACATTCGAACTCCCCCGTACTGTGAACAGCGTTGAAAGCCAGCACATACCAGTAGGTCAAGGTGGTGTTGAGCTTCGCAAGGTCCAATCTCGACTTCACTTGACCTCGACCTCAACACATGTGGTGGAGGTTGAATGATATTGAGTTTGAAGTCTGATCGCGAGGCTGAACTTGAGTGAGGTCGGGTTCAAACATATGGATATTGTTGTAATGCGAAAGAAGAAATGAATTCTTGCTTACAATTACCGAACAGGTTATGTCATTATACAGATGTTCTCGGGATATCAGCCAGGTGAAGTCCGACGATAGAGCCGACGTTTCAAGAACAGACATTGTTCTCATCTTCAGGGCAAGTATACTGAGACCAGTTCATGTGTACTATATATAGTAACGGTAGGGGGCGGAGCTTAAGAATCTATGTCTCTGATTGGTTGGCCTATAGCTTGACGCTGATTGGTCGTTTTCATGTATGTTTTCTTTATGACTGGTGTCCAAGTCCGACTAAGTTGAAATCCTGTATCTCTGTTGACATTATTACGTTCTTGTAGTATGGCAAGAGATTCTTTTATTATCCTATCCCAGTAATTGGAGCTCTTTGAGATAATTTTAGTGTCAGAAAATAAAATTCTATGTTTTTCTGTTATGCTGTGTTCTGCCAGGCCTGATTTCTCCGGATAAAATAGCTTTATGTATCTTTCATGCTCCTTGCATCGATGTTCTACTGTCCGTCCTGTTTGTCCTATGTATGTTTTTCCGCATTCACAAGGAATGCAGTATACTCCTGGTGTCTTAAGACCCAAGTCGTCCTTAACTGGACGAAGTAGGTTTCTGATTTTTGACGGCGGTCTATGAATGGTTTTGATGTTGTGTCTCCTCAGGATTCTTGCAACCTTTCCAGAAAGTTTACCAGTGTAGGGCAGGACTGCAATATTGACTGGATCTTCAGTTTCTGGGGTGGTCTTCTTCTTGCTGGAAAAGGTCCTTTTTAGGACCAAACGAATGTCATCTTTCTTGTATCCATTCTGCAGTAAGGTTATGTCATGATTTTGATGACATTTTTAACTAAGGATAGTAATTCATTCGTTTTGGGGAAATTCGAATTTTCCGAAAATAATTTTTCTCTGAAAAAGTGGAAAAAAAAATATCGGAAAATCTCTCTGGATGGAAACTAAGAACTTTGCACAGTGGGGTTCTTAAAACTGAGAGAAACAAGTTCTTATCTGTACACCGAGTTTTTTTTTTTTTAATGAGACACCTCAGCATTCAAATTTAATTGAAAATGACAACATTTCGGTTTAGAACTAAGGTTACTCATCTGATTTCCAAATTAGTAAGCTCTCATTTTATATTAAATGAGGATTTTTCTGATATCTAAGAAAATGATTTCTCGGTGCACAGATAAGAATGTTTTTTATGAATTTTAAGAAACTTTAAAAAAAAACAGTGAGAAAAATAGGAAAACGGAGAACCTTCTAAGATAATCAGAAAAATATGTTTCGGGAAACGAACAAATTACGGAAAAAAAAATTGAAAAAACAGAAAATCGAAAACAATGTGTTTTCGTAAGTCAAATTTTTTTTCGGGGAAATAATAATCCATAATTTTTTATCTGTTAAGGGGCATAAATAAGACAGAACTTTGATCATTCGTTAGACTCATCATAATTGATTAGAGCACATTGTATTTTTGTAAGCACAAAACAAACATTATATATATATATAGTGGATTCCTAGAGAAAAGAAACGACCGAGACGACGTCCAAATGTAAGATGGGTAGATGAAAACAAGCGTTTTTCAGGAGCTACATGGATGAGGATATCAGCAGACCGAGATATGTGGAAAGAAAAGGGGGAGGCCTTCATCCAGCAGTGGATAGAAAACGGCTGAATATGATGATATATATATATTCGCCTTGCACACAATGAATAAAATTTGTTCTTTACCAAGAGTACAAAAATAATCATAATACTGGCAACATTGTGCAGTATGACCAATATTCGTGATGTCACATAAACCAGGAAGTATATGACCGTCACTTGAAAAAAAAGACACAAACAGATCATTTTTGCTCGATTTCCTTTTTTCCTTGTACTTTGTCATTATTTTTTTTAATTACTTGAACATGTACATGCAACTAAACTGATAGGAGGGGGAAAAAAAGGGAATTAATAAGGATGGCATACATAAATACAAAGAAAAAGCATCTATTTGAAATTACATAATTATATCTCTCTCTCTTTTTTTTTTTTTCATTACACGGTACCTCCGTAGTTTACTCAATTGTATATTCCCCTCCCTTTCTCCGACACTCTCCTACTTCTGGTATTTCCACATTTTTAATGTCACTGCCATGAACAGAGGAAAAGGAGGAGGAGGGAGGAAGGAGGACATCTGATTGATTACACAGAAAGAATCCACATATACACGTTCATATGTTCTACATACATAGCCTGCACGCACCTTCCTATTAGTTGACAAAGTTAATTTGTCAACACCTATTAACAGAAGCAGTGTGACATTGGAGTGTGACTCGTGACAATTATAACGTTCTTTTAATAACACGCGCGAGGGACGGGGGTAGAAGAGACAAATGAAAAAAAAATCTAACCGAGAAAAAGACAGGAAAGATAAACACGTGGGCCGTTACCAAGTTTCAAATTCGTCAATAAAGATCGCTGGTGAAACAGTATTAATATTGAAGTTCAAAATGATTTTCTGGTAATTAACTGGATTGAGGCTTGTTGATAAATATGATGGTATAATTATTTATCATTTTTGTAGAACATGTAACCCAACTTGATATACAGTATCTAGGAAATACTGGGCTCCTTAATTGAAAACACATGTGATTGGAACGGATATATAGAAATAAAGTTTCAGTAGTTTTGTTCTAGTACATTAAGGTGGCCGGACGGGATGGGCGTAAGCCATAGTACTGTTTCCACCCATACAATTAATTTTATCTTTATCTTATCAAGGTGGCAACACTGCCACGTACGAACACTGCTTGCCGCTATAGGGACGGCACTGGTCGTATTGTCGTAATAATAGTGAACTTCTTCATTGGGCTTCAAGTATCACAGATCTAACACCCTGTGATTTGTTTTTTTCCTGGGGCGGGTGTGAAGATAGAATCTATAGGCGAAACCTAGTTGTGGTTCTCAACAGGTGCTCCGCGGCACACTACTTTGACGTGAGATTTGCTAAGTACCGTGAAACTTTGAAAAAAAAAAAGAAGTGAACAAGACAAGCTACGCGCGCGCAAGACTAAATCATTAGCCGTTTGTGTCAGGTCATATGATGGACCGAGAGAAATAGGTTGAGAATCATAGTTGGTTCCAGGATCACGTATTACAAGTGCCATTACATCAATTGATGTCATCATTACATTTGTAAGAATTAAGATATACATTTTAAGAAACGGGCCGCACAGCTATAGCAAATATAAAAATACTCATTTAAAACTGAAAATGTATTCGGTATTGAATTAGACAGGAAGTCAAAGATCAAAATTAACTATCCTCTCGACTCCCTGGCTTGAAATACTCATTAATATTTTTATGGCATCGATCAGTCCAGTGTCGTTTTAGATAGAGGTCAATGAAACAAATGAAATATTTTAAAAATATTTCCTTCTTCTTCATAATCAACTATGTTTGAAACATTACTGTTGCATTTTTACGACTATTCTCAGGTTTTTCTTGCTTCTATTTTCAGAATTCCTTTCTACATAGTATCAATTTTCTCTTGTTTCTTTTATTTGCTTTTAGTATAGAGTTCTTTAAGGCAACCACGACATTTTATCAAAAGAAGAAACTACAAACAAACAAATGACTGTGTCTGACTTTTACTATTCATTTCGTGGCGATTACGGAATTTAAAAAAAGAAAAAAAACTACCCTGCCTACAAGATGCGTGTGAGCTCGATGCATGCACAACTGTATATGTATTATGTTTCTCCCAACCAGAAAAAGAGAAAATTTATAACCTGTTTGCTTTTGCCTGAAGAACAAACAATAGTTTTGCGTAAGTCGAGAACCGGTAGAAGAAGAAAACCAAGATAGGAAATAAGTATTCCTTTTTCTTAAATAAAAAGAAGATTGAAATGGCGCGGAAAAATTGTTTTAGAAGTTAAGAAAGGGGGGAAACTCCTTTTCCTGAACAATAAATTCAGTGTGCGCTGGTTTTGAGTTTCATCTACTGAATAATAACCATGGGCGGCGATACACACTGTACAGTAAGTATTATTACTCTTTATTCTTCACTCTTGTATATATTTTGACTGAAATTATCTCAAATTTTGTTCTTAAGTAGTGTAATCAATGTGTTTGAGAAGTGCTAGCAGTTTATTATGTATTTCTGTAGGTGTTTTGACCATTTTTTCGTAAACTTTGGTGCACTCATTCTTAATATCACACATCCTCAATATATAAGAAAAATTATGCATTTATGGTGTCTCTAGTTCAATTGACCATTACCGAGATGGATCCAGTCTCTACTCCAGCCCTCGCCAATATTATCCTTCTTCCTGTATTGGCGACTAAAATCAGTTATTATTACGGTATACTCTATAGCGTCCGTGAAAAACATATACAAAAAAATATGTACGAATATAACTATTCAAGAAGTGATCGGAGATGAAAAAAAATAGTATAGAAGTCTTTAATAAAATAAAATGTAAACCCTGATTCGTAGAAAATGGTCGTTAAGATTTTTTTACTAGTCCGAAAATTCGTACAGTACTGGCAACGCTGAAAAAATATTTAATGCCTATTTAAAATCGAAGTTTTATTGTCAAATTCTTTCAACTTCTTTGACTGTGGAAGAAAAACACAATTTTATCGGACGTTTTCAATGAAGCCAGACTGAAGGCGAGTGTTTACCAGTGGTTCATAATATTGAACAACTCAAGTTTAATATCACTCGTGGGTTGCATTCAGTTTAACGCAATACAATTGCGTCCATGTTTGACAATTGCCAGCGTCTCTATGAAAAATGTTTGGTGTTAGACTATGGACAATTAGAGCATGTCTGCTGTATATTTTGTGTGCTGCTTGTTCTGTTTCTCACCAGATGCTGTCTTTGCGCTATTTGTTGTATTGTCTCCGTACCGTTATGCAATAAAATCCAGTTCAAACTCTATACTTCAGTGCATGTTCGCTATAATTTATTTAGGGTCATAGAGTATAATTTATTTCGAAATATAAATTTTGGAGCACAGAGGTGTCATATTCCGTGTTAAAACTTATCAATATGAGGGGAAATAATTATGATCCATTTATACTTTTAAAAAACTTACTTAGCGCGAAAATGTCTAGAAATGTTCCTGGTACCGAAAGTGCCACCTGTACCCCTCCAAATATTCCTGGATCCGCCACTGATACAGAGCTGTATGGAACAAACTTCTATCGGATAGAAAGAAGCCTGTCTCGATCTTTGAACTAAATACACGAAGTTTATCACAGAAATTCCTGCTTTTTTTTTTCTTTTTCCAATTCTTCGACAAACTTTATAATTAAGGTTAAAGCACCAATAATGGACAGTGTACCAGTAATGGACACTTGGAGGGAAATTTCGTAAAATAAGATTTTATTAAGGGCGGAACTACTGTCACCTACAAAGGAAAATCTAGTATAGTATGTTCTGATGCCACAGAATATTATTCGCTCGTCATTGGTTTTATCCGATATTTCTGACATGATGTTGAAGTTAGTCCAATGGTTGCACCTACTCTTCCATGCATTCTGTTAAGCAAGTGATTAAGGTGAGAGCTTTCGTTGTTTATGCAAGAAATTACAATAACGATTTCTTATGTTGTTCTGCACTATTATCTATTACGAAATGTCTTTTGTTTCAAGCATATAAATGACCAAAAACAACTATAATTTAGATCTGTTTTGCAAAGCAAGTGTCCATCACCGTTACGTCAAGTTTCTGTCCAGTTTTGGACACTCACTATTCATTGCTGCATTGAAATAAAAATAATTGATTGGTTGAGATGTTATTAACGTCCTAAGCGAGCTTATGAGCTTCTAAGGACAAGACTTGCAGTTTTTTGTTAAAGTGAGCTCCGAACCACTCCTTTCAACAGCTCTCAGCGAAAACTGAACCCATGACCACGCGCGCAAAAGGTGATCGTGCTAACCTCTCGGCTAATTCGAGGGCGAAATCGTAATTCTGTTAGTTGTTTTATTTCGACTTGAGAATTATTATTTACTCTTAGTGACCATAAGTTTGCCAGGATTTTTTTTTGGTCTCATTTTATCCAATGATGGATGCTGGAATGCCCATTAATGAAATGATTTGTTGCAATTTTAGACATTGTTCGTTACAATTTAGAATTTGCATTTTTATGGCCACAAGGAATCTATGGCTCAGGCCGGGATAGGGTAGGGGAAAGGAAGCGGGAAGGAGTCGGACAGGTCTAAATTGAAGGTGCCATCAGGGCATTTAGCTGGTATAACTGAAGAGAAACCTTGTTAAAACCTCAAAAAGGATGGTCGACCGTTGGTTTCGAATCCAGGACCTTCCGAATGATCACTCAGTGGAATTCCATGAAACAATAAGGTAATCGAAGAACAGCATTAAACATATATTCTTGTTTAGTACTCACAATCACAACATCAACAATGATTAATTAAATTATTTTGAGTTGAACATCCAGGATTTTCCTTGTCGATCACTGGTAAAAAACAATGCTAGACAAAAAAATGTGACTTCCTCTCAAATAGTGTATGTTAACGAAAGTCATGGGTAGAAGTCACCACAAGAAAGCATGGAGAACATGTAACATTCTCATTTGGTCAATAAATTTGAACTGTATTCGAGTTAATAATTATAACGCTGAAAAGTGTTCTTAAAGTGTCCAATGGTGCGTTTCCCTTATATTGAAAAAAAAAAAATCGCTTCATAGAAATTACAAGGTGAGATTTTGATTAAAGGAATAAGAAGAAACAGTTCTGCGTCTTTTAATGCGAATATAAGTACAAACACATTTATTAGCAACGTATAACATAGGCCTGAGCACGAAGGCGGGCCAAGAGACAAGTGTTCCACTAAATCTATTGACTGACAATGTATTTGTAAGAGAATGAACTTAAGAAAATGTTTACTATTGAACTAACACCGTTAGTACTTCGCCCAAGAATGGCATCAACTTTTCATTTTTATATAGCAGCTTACTTTTTGCTATGTAGAATTATCAGACAATATTTTTATGTCAAATGAATTTTCAACCAAAATGTTTGCCCCTCGAATCCGTGGCCATTAAAATTTCAAATATTTATATACTTAACACGAAAAGATGTTATTTTGGAAGAACACTTATTAACAATATAAGAACGTTTGCCAGTGTTACTTCAATTTCATTATATACGGAGGCGAGGACCCATTATAAACAAATATTGGGGGCTCCAAAAGTGTCTTGTCCCCCCCGAAGTCGGCGCCTGTGATACCCACCATTATGTATTTTCCTTTGGTAAGCATTATTTAGTGTTATCTATATTTGTATCTTTTGCTTTGTTTTTCTTACTTGATTGCATATATTTATGAAGACGAAACGGATAATAATAATAATAATAATAATAATAATAATAATAATAATAATAAACGGTTCGCTCTATCATGGCAGGATCAAGCTAGTTTTGATCACAAACACCTACTTCTCGAAGATCCCTTCCAATATTATCATCCGAAAGACGACTCTCGCTCTTCCTAACGGTCTCTTTCCATCCAGGGTTTCAATTACGATGCAATATATAATCTTCGTTTTTCTCCCATCCGAGCTACATGGCCCTGCTGCCCATCTTAGTCGTCGCGATTTCATTATTCTTACAACATCGGGTGAGTCATGTACAGTCTATGAAGTTCTTCATTTTTATGCAGTCTCCTCCATTCCCCAGTGATCTCGTCCCGTTTCAGCCCGTATATCTTTCTCAAGACCTTATTTTCAAACACTTGTAATTTATGTTCATCTGCTATAGGGTCGTACTCCAACAACTTTCGCAACCGTAAAGAATTACCGGCAGAATAATCATTCTGTATATTTTCAATTTGAACTTTGTTGATATTAATCGCGAGGTTAGAAGTTTCTGGACTGAGTAGAGACATGCGTTGCCCGATACTAACCGACTTGTTATTTCTTCCGTGACCTCGCTTTTAGTTGTTACGTATTGCTCCTAAGTATTTAAATTTGTTCACCTTCTGTATGTTCTCAGCAATAATAATAATAATAATAATAATAATAATAATAATAATAATAATAATAATAATAATAATAACTTCCCCTTGTACGTAATACGAAATTATAGAAAGGAAAGTCCACGATCGTGGTAATGTTGTTCTGAAGATTTCGATACAAATGCTGTTCCTGATTGTGCTTGTAGGATATCGAAGGAGAGAACAAAGAGAGAACATATATGTATATCCACAAACAAAAAAAAAACAAAAAAAAAGAAAGCAGGACACAGAAGTCATATCGTGAAAACACGTAACTTGACAAACAGTTAGTTATTGATTATTTGACATATATGTCGTTGTACGCTGTATTCTTCCGCTTTTTGTCGTGTTTTTTTTTATCTTGCTCTCTTGTGTATGTATGTGTGTGTGTTTTTTTTTCTGCCCTCATCGGAAAGGCATAAATCAAAGAGAGAAAAACTCACTCAGCTCGCGCAGTAGGATACCTACCAATTTCCTCGGCGTCAGTCCGTCTCGAAAAGAGATAAAAGTATACTTAACATATTGGCTTTGTTTCGCCTTCCCATATGCACTTTACATGTTGTTGTTTTGGTAGTAGTAGTGTATAGTTGATGATGTTGACTGACGTCTGTATTTAGTATACAATAACTTACATGTCACTAGGTTTTTTTACCAGCTCTATTATCATCTCTCTCTCTCTCTCTCTCATTCTCTTTCTGAATGACTTATATTGGTTTCTAATAGCTCCATAATACTTTCTTTGCCAATATGAACGTTTGTTTCTTGTTCGGAGCACATTAAGCTTTCGTTTGTTTTGTTTTTTTATGTATAAAAACGTTAAGAAACAAAATAGCATTTTGTCAGCTTGATAAATTAATTTTGTCTAAATTGATTTAATGAAGCGGGTAAATGTTTTCGTTTTGAAATCAAGTACATGAATTAATTATAACTGTTTTTCTCTCTTTCTTTTTTTAATGTTGATTGATTGAAATGTTATTAACGGCCTAAACATGCTTGTGAGCTTCTACGAACGAGACCTTCATTCAGTTCCTGGTAACGTGGGCTACGAACCAGTGCATTCATTACAATCATGTCCCAAAAGTGTCCCACTAGAATGTCTTTATAAAACTAATTGTACCTATCATTGAAGTACGAAACGGGAACTTCGGTGCGTGAAAGTTAATTTCTGTTTTACCTGAACTGAAATTTGAATTAATTGGTCGTGAAACAAAAAAGGGCGGGAAAAACGCGTATCTTAAGTCTTTCGACGAGCAGTTCTGATTCGTCACCCACACAGTCAATGTAGACAATTCTGATGAGTTTCTAGTACTGAGCTGCCATCTATCGATACGCATAGTGACTAATTCTGATAACTCTATGCTTGGGACCAATTTCTGATCGTCGTCATGGCAATGAAGAGAGTGTGTCGTCAGACTAGTGAGTTCTCTGTTTTGAGAGAAAACGCCACTCCTCAACTTTGAATGTAATGCACAGTATAACTGCTTTAATTGTTTTGCAAACAATAATAATAAATTTGAAGACTATTCTGTTTATATCCTTTCTTGACATAAATTAAGTAAGAATTTGAATTTATTTATGGCCTTTAGGCATCTGAGGCTGAGATAAGATGGTGGAGAGGATATTGAAAGGTAGTTGGCCTAGTAAGTAGGTACCATCTCGGCATTTGCTTGGTATGATTGAGGAAAAACCATGGGGAAAACCACTGGAATCGTTCCCAGGACCTTCCAAATTGCTAAGCCAGCGCTCTACCAACTGAGTTACGGCCGCTTGGCAAATCAATAAGAAACTTCTAGGCAAGACAATATACTTAATATCTACTGTTATTATTTAATCGTTCCGTAATGAATGATTCTCCCAATGAACCGTACATTACATTCTGTGGTCTTCAAGAAAACATAACTTCGTAGTAGAAGCTTAAACTTAGGCATAAATATACAGAATCACACACACACAGCATACACTCACATGTGCATATTATAGACTTGCACACATGTGTCTTTTTTTTGTACTATATCTCTTTATCTCTCTCTTTCTGGTGTTCTCATCCGGTGACGTCATGTTTTTGCTTGCAGGATACAACGAACTTTAGTGTCCCCACATGAGAAGCTAATGCTACTACTACATCTCTTTACTCACACATCCACACACAGTCAAGCAAACACACATTACATTATCCACTGTTGCCATATGTTGACTTCTCTCAAGACCAGCTTTCAATGTTACTTGCTGCTTCTGCATGTGTTTCTTAACTAATCTCTATTGCTTCTTAAATTGGCGCAATTCTTTGGGCTAATATTTGTTTTGAATTCCGCTTCTAAACAATCGTGCCAATTTGTAGCTAGACCTAGAAAAATCTAGTTACTGGATCATCTGGAAAAAAAAATATAGGCCTATATATCAAAATATCACCAATAGCATTTTGTACCTACTTCTTTGCCTGTATTTTACATATTCTAGCCACTGTTTATATGTGTTTTACATGTTATAGTATTTTTTGAATGAATATTCTAGCCACATTTTGGATGCATATCTACTGTATATATTCTAGCCACTGTTTATATGTGTTTTACATGTTATAGTATTATTCGATTGAATATTCTAGCCACATTTTG